>OX419603.1:5259230-5342744 GCA_948473455.1 Teleiodes luculella
AATATCTAAATGAAGACAAAAAATTTGTCCTTGAAATTTTTTGTTACCACTCTGTCTCTTTCTAAGTAGAGTGACCACACGTTACAAAGTTTGGATAATTCTTTAATATTATTCTGCATATGAAATAAATATTACATAATATTTTGAAACAGTTCTTGGTTCTAAAATAAATGTTATGACGTTATGGTATTATTATTACGGTATATTATGACTTAGAATATATTTTGGATATTGTAGAACATTAAAAATTGGCTTTACGCCCTACAACTTGTTTTTTTTTTCAGTAGGAATGATTCATCTTCTCGTACTAAAAAATAGCCCGTGCACTATTTTAATGCATTGCAGTTTCATCAAAAAAATTGTAGTTTCTTCGTCGTGAAGGAGCAATAAACTTCCATCCAATCGTAATCGTCCTTGCAGTTTTTTAAGCTCGAATTATATGCGTCTGCACGACCAGGTCAGTCCGCTAAACTACGTAATTACAAGGATCATTTTTATGTTAGTTATGGACGGTCGCGCGGATTCAAATAAATCGTTAGATCTAGTTCCTTGTACCTAATCTCGTAGTGCAGCGGACGACGAGCCACTGACTCGCGCGAACGCATATAATTCGAGCCTAAACCCCTAGATCGCAGGTGCAGTTGCGCGCAAGCAGCTGTAAATAATAGTATATTTCTTCAGCAATATACGGAACTATTTATTTTCTTAAAAATGTATTTATTTTAAGATTTTAAGGACTGATTTTCAATAGTAACTATCCATCGTCAAGCAATAAATACTTAATAAGTATTGCTAGAACAATATTATTCTATGGGGCATAAAAAGAAAAGATGTTATATAGGCGTAAACATATATATATGAAGTAAAAAACATATTTACTGATGCATATTAATTTGTACAGGTTTTACACAAATCACATTTTCTTACAATAATTTAACATACAACTAAACTACTATTAGACAACTCTATTTTCCCGCGGAGGGGTCGCTCCATGTTTTAATTTTTTTCCAGAATGTTCATAGTCACTTGCTTTAAAATGATTGCTGCACACTTTTACGTTTTTAGGGAAAGGAGGTGATATTTTTAGAATAGATATCCATCTGTTTCGCTCTATGGGGTCTGAAGGTAACCTGTAAAAGGCAAAAACAACTAGTAACAATAAAGTAAAAACAAAAACAGTAAGAAAGTATCAAAGACCGCAGAACGGAACCCACTTCAAAAGAACTAATTGTCACCCTACATAATACTGAATGAACACACCGTAATTTATGTTACAGCTATAAAAAAACAAAAAATGTTCAATTAAAATAGATAACTTTAACCTATTAAGTGAGTGTTATAGGTTTTCAAGCTTTTTAAAGACACAAAAAGTAAAGAAATAATGTTTTATACAAAATATTTAAGCTAGTACCGATTTATGCAAAATATACACTTACTTGTGAAAAATTATGTTACATGCAGGATACCACTCCTTTCTACAACTGGCCACAATACATTTGACACCCATTTTCTACAAAAGAACACTTATATCTTGAAAAAACAACAACATAAAACGTGATATGAAGCGTCCTAATCCGCCATGTTAGCCGCTATTCACTTGACATAACGTCTCAGTGTTGCCAATACCCATTTTGCGATATACCCAAAATTTAAGGAAAAATAAAAGGATTTTAAATTGATAGAACATTGGACAAAAGCAAGTTAATATTGCTAGCTTGACAAAACAAGTAGTAATAAGTCACAAGATAGTGCATCATAAATTAACAACGGTTCATTTATCAAAAATGTACAGTAATCGAATTTATTTTCTAAGCATTATGGGGAAAAGTTTGTTTGTTATTGGCGCGACCATCAGTTACCTTAGAAAGAGATAGAGGGATAACAAAATCAAACAAAGGTTACTCGAGTTCATTTCAGTCTACTTCAGTTTGGTATTGTAAGTGCGCTCTCCAGTTTGGGTATATGCTCCTTGCTTGTCATAGTACATACGGTTTTAGATATATAAGCGTCAACAAGAAGGGCGGGAAAACCGAACTTCACCCCCCTCCCCCCGGCTTCAGAGGGGGTACGAGTCATGGGTCCCGGTGGATTTCTACTCAGGACTACCTATTCTACAACCATGCCAAGTTTCATTCACTCGTCCAATTTCAACCGTTTTTTGCACTAAATCCTCTACTAGCAGTCGAATTTGCCGCTAAAATATAGTCAGCTTTAGATGATTCAAACCCTTTTCTGAAACCGGTATGTAAGGCCTCGTTTAAGGAGACGTGGGGCGTTGCGCGACGTATTATGCGTCCCATATTTTTGAACTAGCTATCCATCCTGCGGCTCCGCCCGCGTTTACAGTTTTTCCCGTGGGAATGAGGTATTTTCCCGTGATAAAAGATAGCCTAAGTGTTAATCCAGCGTGTCAGCTAACTCCATACTAAATTTTATTTAAATAGCTCGAGCGTTTAGATGTAAAGAAGTAACAAACATACACTCACAAACTTGTAACGTGGTGCATGCCACCTCGTTGCTTCATCCTCATCTCATTTACCATTTTCGCCTAAATTCGAATATATTCAATTTTGGAATTCAGTCGACAATCATCAGTCATTTCATTCATTTTTTTATTCACTTTTGGTTTACCTCTCGGCCAAGCTGGCCGAACAAAATTCTAGTTCTCAGTTGAGTCTTTAGTTCTTGTTCTCAGCTTTTTACAAATCTTATCAATTTATTTATATTTTAATAAATCCGTAATCTGTGTTCAGTCTTTGTGTTTATATAATCATCATGTTATCTTGTGCGCGCTCGCTGGCTCGCCCAGGACCTGGCTCGCCGCGGGTGCCACAAACTTTAGTCTTTATAATATTAGTGAGCTTGACCGCGCGGGTCCAAACGTATGGGACGCCTTACGCGCCGCGCAAAGCCCCTCGTCTCCTGTTATATCTGCAGCTGACTACACTCTACCAGACAACTTAACCATTTGCTCTACCTGCATACTACTTAGTTATAAAATGCTACTATTTTTGCATATAAAAACACAGCAAAAATGCTTGCAAAAGTATGCAAGTTAATCTCGAAATCCACTCGATAAGAAGTATGCAATAAGATGACCTTAATTAATGTTACTTTAGCAATTAGGTCATCTTTTGACCCAGAACTTAATTTTCTAGTTTATAAGATTTTTTTATACTTTTGTATCATTTGTATTGTATAGAAAAAAATCCCCTTGGATCTGTAACGAAAAGTAACTCTAAAAATCAGAAAGGCTGTTGTTAGTTTATAAACTAACATGAGTTAAATACCTAAATAAATGAGTTCAACATCTTGTTGTGTGATAAAAAAAATATCTCTATTTTCACTTTGATATATGGGTCTCTATGTTAATAGATCCAAAAATATGTTTATGATAGTAAGGCAGTATAGCAGTTGTTATAATTCAATAACATTTTGGTGTGTGATATAAATACCACCTGAGCATGAAGTTCCTTCACCTCCTAATGTAGTTATTTAATTAAATTACATATTGCTATAAATTTGTTCTCAGGCACTGTACTTATAGGCACTTATAGCTGTTTTAGAAATTAGCATAGCATTCATAAATACATTTAAGGTGCTATTCAGTACCTCGCGTCAGTCGTTAGCCGCGCGCGAACGTAGGAAACTCGGAAACTCATTCAATTATTTATCAACACAAGTTTTTAATTTAAACTGATTGATCGCGCGCGGCCGACGACTAATGCGAGGCGCGGAATAGCACCTTAGTAAACTTTGAAAGTGAATAAAAAGTCTACTTCATATTTTATGTGTTCGCAAGTTAATGATGAAAAAGTATTTTATAAATAATTCTCCAAGAATCTTTGGAAGTTTAAATATTGATAGAAGATTTTTATAAACATGGTGTAAGCTTGTAATGCTGGTATCTATAATATTCAATAACCTATCTCTCAAGTTGAACTACTAGATAAGATCTAACTAAGTATATGGATAATGCCTGCATGTATCTAGTATTTTAAATAAAAAACACTTGAATTACTAAATAATTAGCTTTCATTCAATTTATTTGGAATGTTGCATAACAGGAAAAGAAGTTTGTAAAATGATTATGCTTTTGCCATGGTTGTTTTTCTTTTCTTTTTTTTTTTGATTTGACCTATGCTATCGAAAAGGTGTGACCAATCTATCACCGGACTTGACATGGTTGTTGTGCTGTAGCTTGAAGATTCTTTAGATGGCTGTGTATTTTGTCACCAAATGAAATTGTTAACAATAATTCATTTCATTTGGGACAGGCTACTATTGGTAAAACTTTCTTAAATCAATGGTACTATACTTAAAACTTTGTGAAATGTATTATCTATCACAAACAATGACTCTCCGACTGTCCTAAGCAGCATGTTACAATATCTGTACATTTAAAGAACTTTAAAATACCATAGGCAATCCATGCATGGTTTTGGTATCTTATTTAAAGCCGCACTACACTCTCCACAAAACTAGACGAGAAATGGCCAATACAAGGGATGCAGTTATGCGCAAGAGTGAGCTAGGTGTATTTGCATCTCATTCTAATGCATAAACGCATCCCTTTCGGCTCTCGGGTTTTATCGAGAGTGTAGTGCGGGCTTTAGTTGCAGTATCAATATGAAAAGAAGCCAGCTTGAGGTTAAAGAAGTTATAGAGATAAGTATACTAAAACATGATCGTAAATATTTGTCAACAGTTTCTTGAATGGTTTTGGAATGTTATTATAGGCTACCATGAAATTATCAAAGTATAATTTATTCATAATATTATGTTGTCAATTGAACCATATTGTTAATCAATACCCTCCTTACGATCGATGAAACAAACAAGTACTAGCTAGCACGTATGGTATGACGTAAAAATCGTCACATGGCCACATTGCACTCTGAATCACCATTTGTAGGTAACATGCCTGTGATTATAAGCATTTCTTATTCAAAGAAATTACGAAACTTTGTTGTTCATTTTGAATACAGTATTGAAGTTTACTGAAGGGGTTGACTGTCTGACCAAGATTCGAGAACATTTAGGCCGTACTCATTGAGCATATTGCCGATACTTGCACAAGATGGATATGACCGTGGGATCAATTTTCACCATCCATCGAGCTACTTCGATATGAACAAAACGCTTTTTTATTGAAAGGACCGTTTAGTATAGCTCTAAAATAGAGAAATTACGCAGTTTTATGTAAAAATGAATAGAAACTTACCAAAATAAGCCACCCACTGGGTTGGCTTTGAAGTATCGGCGGAATCTTGATAGTTTAATTGCACTTGGCACGAAAAAACTTAACCACGATTACAGATTTTATATCACGGTTTTTTGCGTGAAAAACTTTACCGACCATGCCCTAATGTGATTTATTTAGACGATTTTTCATAAAACGCGAAGACAGGGTCGCAAAATGTCACAAAAGGAGCGAGGGGTGCGGCGCGGTGCGGGAAGCAGGGAACCGTCTAAAGCGCCCTCTTTGCAATGTCACTTTTTAAGAACCTTTGTAACAAGCGATCGATAAAACGGAACATGCGCACTAATACTTGGGATTTATTTACGTATTTATTATAAATAATTCCTCAAAGAATAAATCACTTTATTATGATTTTGTTAATTTTTGTTGACTATACTCATTCCGACCAACCGTTACACACAAATGTTATATGATAAATTTATAAAAACAAAAACATCTGCGTATAACGGAGCGAAGTAAAGTGTAAGGACATCTAGCGTCTTACTCAAATAACTATTTTACTGTAAGTTGACTACTTACTCAATAGGTGGCGGCACATTGCGGAAATTGTACTATATTTTGTAGAAAATTACAAATTAATTATTTAATTAAAGTTGCTAGAGATGCAACCCCTACTGAATCAAGTACCATCTACCATAGAACTACAGTTGCAAAGGAACTAAGGGGGCAGGTGATAGTTTTTCCCGTGGGAATGAGGCATTTTTCGAGGTAGGGTGAATGTAGCTTTCTAATGGTGAAAGAATATTTGAAATCGGTTCAGTTGTTTTTGAGTTTATTCATTACAAAACATACACACACACACACACAAATACAAATCTTTCCTCTTATAATATTAGTATGATTAGTATGAGTATGATAGTATGATGAAACCTACCTACTAGGGAGTGCAATCTCGGTATACCGAGATCTCGTAATACCAAGATCTTGCACAAATTTTGCAAGATCAATCTTGCATTAAAAATCATGCGCGATCTCGCAAGATTTGCAAGATTACACATTCTCTTGATTCATCTTGCATTACGCAGCCAACACATTCCATGACCGTTCGAGAGCGCAGCTGAAACATCTATTGGCTAGAGGTAAAACAGATTATTGGGGTTAAATTTACTGAAGAAAATTATTCTCTAAGTACCACTAATAAAGTGTACGAAGTGAAGGAGCTTTTTTAAACTAACCCGTAATTTTTTAAATAAATAAAGTACTATTATATTAATATTGTTACATGATTGCGCACCTATAACAAAAATTTACCAAGTTTTACTACTTTGAATATAATACTTATTTATAATATCTAGGATACAGATAGTAAATGACGCGCTAATTTCTTTGTATACCTAAGGCTCATTTTTAACATTAATTAATAAAAAGACAATAATTTTATATTCAAAAATTGTTCCTTTTTATTTAATTTTATACCTACTCTTTTTTCGCCCTGTTATTCGCAGGAAAGCGAGATCTCGCAAATACCGAGATCTTGCAAGATTAGACCTCTAAAATCTTGCAAATACCGAGATTGATGATTATGCTGCAAGATTGCACTCCCTACTACCTACCTACCTACCTAAAATAAATGTGAGCCGTGGATATGATTCCAAAGAATCAAGTCAAAAAGGGCAATAGGGCGTTTCCTGTCGGTTCAGCGTATCCTCCTTTGCTGACACCAAAACCATCAAAACTCTGCTTTGTTTGACTGGTTTGACTAAGAAATAGTATTACCTACGGTAAAAAAATATATATTGCATGTAAAAAATAGGCCTTCCCTTTTTGGACTCATCGTCATCATCATTTCAGCCGAAAGACGTCCACTGCTGGACAAAGACCTCCCCCAAAGATCTCCACGACAATCGGTCCTGCGCTGCCCGCATCCAGCGGCTGCCTTTTTGGACTGATGAGGACAAATTAACGCCTCACAGCCAGGTTTCCCATTCTACTCCAGACCTACTATTTATATCAACGTTATAGTTAAATAACGCAAAACCTCTCGGATGGTCCCATCCCAAACAAAGAAACTGATCAACTTTTTCAAGAAGTTTTCTGACTGCTATAAAAATTTAATAGACCAACTTTCTGACTGTTTGTTAGCTACCACTCGTGAGTTTTCGGTATTTTAGTAATACGTATTCTGTGCCCCAAACATACTTAGTAACAGCTACCACAGAATACCGAGTAGTATCTAGTAATACCTGTAATAGGCCGTCACGCCATCGTCCCCTAACCCAGTAATATGAGCTGGATTTGGAAAGTACCAGCGAGACACTGGCATGTCAACGGTCGCGGTATCCGCAATACGCGTATAGGATTACAATACACACATAGGTACTGAAGTTTAGTAACCGGTGAACACTCATGTACTAAAGCCTTATTAGGTATTTTTAAATCAAAGCGAAAATGGAATAAAATGTCATTGAGCTTAGCTAGCGCTACGGCACACATCGCACCAGAGGCAGAGGTTGGATTGGAAAGCCGCGCTTCGCTTTCAGTAGTAAATTAGTTTTCTATTCAATAAACTGTAATAGACCTAGATAGACAATAAATTATTATGCATGTTATGGACCAAGTGATAAATAGGGCATTTTTCATAATGACCGGGCATAATGCCCAATATGTGGTGACAATTTAATAATAATTATTCAACTGATCAAATTGACCGGGCATTATGTATAATGTCCATCACCTTTTGGACAGAATAATACAAACATATGTAACCGTTTAAAACTAGGTTTAGATCTATGTTGGTTTCATGTGTAGGTAACCTCACACGAAGGGTATGGCGAGAGATCGTCATCATCGCTTCTGCCATGCCTATCCGAAGTAGGGGTGCCCTGAACTCGAAGAAAGATATAGAACATTAAATTAAAAACAATAATTATAAATATGTAGTAATTAACTGTTATAATACTTTATTACTAGCTTTCCGCCGCGGCGGAAATGAGGCATTTTCCCGCGGTAAAATGTAGCATATGTCACTGAGGACTACATTCAAGCTTTCTAATGGAGAAAGAATTTTTGATATCGGTTCAGTAGTTTTTGAGTTTATTCATTACAAACATACACACAAACACACACACACACAAATACAAATCTTTCCTTTTTATGATATTAGTATGAAAACAACTGCTTTATTATCAAATTGCCCAATCGTCACGTAGCAATATATAATAATGACCGGGCAATTTGATAAATAATGAAGTTTACATAGTAATTAATAATTTTGCCCAATAGAGCTGGACATTGTGAATAATGCCCGGGCATTGGATATTGTCTGTTAGTAACGTAAAAAAAGTGATGACGAACCAGATTTATACACGCACAATGACGCACATAAGTACCTACCTACTGCTTTTTCTGCGGCGAAAATCTTATTCCCACTGCTTGCTTGCTTATCGTGTGGCGCTTAACCTGCTTCACTCGTAAACCCTATTAGGCTTCCGACATTGCTTAGGCTTATTACCACGAGAATGTGTGATTGATAAGATGGTTACGCTCTGGTACAGTGCGGATAGGTCAACTTCACACACAACCTTTGAATATCTTCGCATGCGTATACACTGTACAGTTTTTCTTTCTTTCGATGTTGAGGCTACAACCGAGCCTCTCGAATGACAGACAACGGCCCTAGCCATTATGCTACCAACGCAACGCTCTTTTTTATACTGACCCCGCGGTCTAAGAAAACAAGGTCTTGCATTCCGACCACGTGACTTGACACAAGCCTACGTCATCGTGCTGTTCATCCTTGTCGAATGCGTGTTAATCGACAAGGATGAACAGCATGATGACGTAGACGTAGGCTTGTGTCAAGTCATGTGGTCGGAATGCAAGACCTTGTTTTCTTAGACCATGTACTGTACTGACCCCTATGATCTCTATTTAAGAAACTCTTATTGTTGTATAAAGTATATTAAAACCGGTTCACTTGTCTCTCCTACAGTACCTACTCCAGCACAGTCGAGTTCACTCATTAGGCTAGGGCTACTATACACTAATCAACGAAGTCTTGCAGTAGAGGGCCGGCCACTGCGCTAGATAGGTTTTCATCGCTTAGTTCAGGGCTTCCCTAACTGTGCGTCGCGACGCCCTGGGGCGTCACGGGACTATCCCAGGGGCGTCGCGCGTCGGGAGGCGATTTACATAAATATTAGTTATCTGAGTCCATGCGACCGTTGTCGCCGCACGGCGCGGCGGCGCCTGAATTAAATACCGTGATGGACATAATAATGGAGCACAGTTTCACCCGAATATCGCTCTATCAGCACTGCAGCATTGAGAGTTTTGTTACCATTTGCGACTTCATACTTGTGCGAAACAGGTTTTTCTGCAGTTGCAGTAATAAAGAACAAGTACAGATCAAAACTAAATTTAGAGAAAGAGATGAGAGTGGCAATATCGAAACTTGAGCCCCGTTTTGAAAAGCTATGCTCAGAAAAGCAAGCACATCCTTCTCATTAATAGCCAGCCAACAAAGTGAAATAATTATTTCCTTTCATTTTCCTACTTGAGTTTGTTATTTCTTATTTTCTAATAAAAAACTAAATGTACTTTGTAGTTTTTCTTACAACTTATTACTAGGTTATTAGATACCACAACAGATAGATTACTTATTGGCTAGCTACGGGGAAGGGGCGTCGCAAAAAACTGTCAAATTGCCAGGGGCGTCACAGTAAAAATAAGTTTGGGAAGCCCTGGCTTAGTTCATTCATTTATAAAACTTGCTCCAACATCAAACAATTGGTTTAGGTATTTCAATAATAGTGGAATAGTTAAAAAGTGATTTGGTGTGTGATGAGGTGATTAGTGATTACTAATTGGTTTCGGACTTTTATTTTTGGTAAGTTTTTAAAACCTATATGGCTTCTTTAGTAGAGATCTCGTTCAAACCAATTTTCGGTGGAAGTTTGCATGGTAATGCACATTGCACATCATATATTTATTTTAGTTTTATCATTATCTTATTTTAGAAGTTACAGGGGGGGACACATTTTACCACTTTGGAAGCGTCTCTCGCGCAAACTGATGATGATGATGATGTGATTATTTTCTTAACTATTCAGTTAAGAAAATAATGATATTAGAAACCTTAATATCATTTTTGAAGACCTATCCATAGATACCCCACACACTTTCAGTTCTATGTATGGGGAGATAGGGACCTATTACGGGGCGGGTCAGGATTTGAGTTTTAAAAAAAAAACTAAGAAATATCCCCAGACAAAAGTTTATTAAATTATAATTTAATTATTAATTATGTGCGCGCCCGACGAAAGCCCAAGTCAATCTGATTTGTAAAACGTAACGATTCAAGTCTGTTGCAATGACTGACGTTGATGTAAGACAACGTCAGCATTTTTATTTTATATGGATGTTCCTGTAATATCGATATAACAACCCCCCCGTTAAGATCGATCATCACAATTTAAGGGATGAGAGATTTAGTGTTAGCCATTAGCTTGGACTGACGTTTGACTAAAATTAAAACTATGAATAAAATTTAACATACATAATAAAACATGAATATTAAACTTATAATCTATCATTATCATTGGGTCAAACTATTTGAGATGGGTCTTAAAAATATTCCTTTTAATTGGAGATGGAGTTACTCTAATGTCACCGGTCTCTTCTGAAGAGGATTCTGATGGGTCTCCTTTTGAGTCTTGAACAATTACCATTTGCATTGAGGGTTTTTCTCTAATTTTCTTATTGTTGCATTGGTTAAAGATCTGAATACAGCAATTCGCGGGGTGATTTTTACATATCCAATTTCTACTTTTATATAACAAATAAATCAAAAAGATAACTGTAATTACATAACTAAAAGACATATAATGAGTTCCATATTTTTCAAAATGCGATGGGTCTTCCAACTTTTCCAATTCCTTTTCAAAAGAGTCAAGGTGAACACTAGCGTGCAAGAGAGAGTCTAAATTATAAGTACTGTCTAATTTATTGTAGGGCAATTTTGTTAAAGTTTTATTGAGCTTTGATTTATCACAACAATCGTCTATTATTATATTAAAATCGGATATTGCATTCGAAACGTTTATGGCTAAAGTAGTATCGCTGACAGGGGAAAATTGCAATGTCTTATAAAAGGCTTTACAATTTTTAGGTAAACTTAATATGCCGGTACCAAATAAGATTAAATCTGAGCTGTTCGGTTGGTCGTTGCAAGTTATATGACATTTACCTGGTTCGGACTGTACAAAAATCCAACGATTAGAACTAATTTTATGGAATATGTCTACCGACCCATGTAGTAACCTAGTGGAGCAAGTTTCAGGCAACTTGCTTATAGCCTCACTTAAAATTATTGTTTCGCAAATCGGATTTGCGATAGTAGAGTACACGTTCACTAACGCACAGACATAACACTTTTCACTGATCACTTTGCACTTATCGATGTCAGTAATCAGTGAATAGAACATATGATCCACTGTTATCGCCACATATGCATTGGTCGGTGCAACGAGAACAAAGGTGTCGGGTTTCGATACATCATACGGTACAGGTAAAGGAATAACATTATATAAATTGTAGATTTGCGGTAAAACTAAAGGTATTTTGACTACTATTATTATTTTATTAAAATGGTAAAAGCAAACTAATTTAGATATATCTATTAATTCATGAATATTTCGTAGAGTCAGTGAAACTGGCAGCTCATAATGTTTGGGAAGGCTATTCCTGTGTCGATCAAGTTCATTATAAAGTTGATATGGATTTAGTACAGTCGGATGCAAAATATTTAATTTGGCAAATAATATGGCATTATTAATATCATCTATATCAAATGACAATGTAAGGATAATAGATTCTAATGAGTTTAAAAGAGAGCTAATTTGAGATTTTATTTCTAGTTTATCGTTACTGTTTGAGATATTTTCCATAATACCATGTATAATTTTCATATTTTCCATCAAATGTTTTTCGTTTTCATTTACCTTTGATATTGAATTATTAAACGAGGATATTGTCGATTTAATTACATGAATGTTATCTTTCATCAAATGAGCTAATTGTTTTTCGTCTGACTGTACATCGTGAATAGCCTTAGAGAATTTTGTCGCGTCCTCTTCATCTAAAGTACCAAAAAATGTTTTTAATAATGTGCCTCCAAAATTTATAAGCCCCCTTTTCGAACGTTTGTTATAGTTAGATTGTTCGTCGGAGAGTAAATATGAAATAGACGAAAACTTGTTTATGTTGTTCAAATGTTGGTTTTTTAAGGCGGAAAGAGAATTTGTGCATTCATTCTGTATTTTTGACGAGGGGAAAGTGTTGCAAAATATGTTTACTTTTTCAAACAAAAATTCAATTTTATCTAAATTTGGTTTAACATGGCCAATATCTATGTAGGTGATAACATTCCAGTCATTGTTAGTGAATTTAACATCCAAGAGCTTATCAAAGTATAATCCAGGACTTCCTCGGATTGGTGAAACATAATCGCACGCGGCCGGCGACGGCAGTGCGGACCTGCAATAAATAGAGAGCTAACATGTAACATAATACGTCTACAATGACGTTTGGTTAGCAGCTAATTTGATTTCGTCATAATGATGACGTACATGTTTGCGGCCTACAAGTAAAGTGACCGTGTGATTTCCATTTAGCTTTATGATTTTGTATGGGCCTTTCCATACAGGCGATAAGGCTTTGTTCTGTTTATGATGACATCTAATATACACCAAATCTCCTACCTTATATTTCATTGGTTTTGTATGGGAGTCATAGTAATTTTTTGATTTCTCTTTAGAATTCGATATATTTTGTCGAGCTTTTTGCCTGCTATAGTAAAGTCTGTGATTAAGCGCTCGAATATAATCAGTGTAAGTATTTGTGTCAAGTGTGTCAACGCTACTAGGTATATAAGGCTTATGGCCGAACAATAATTCCCAGGGCGAGAAACCCGTTGTGCTATGTACATTAGAATTATATGCAATCATTGCACTAGGAATGTAAAGATCCCAGGTGTGTTGATTTTCACCAACATAGGACCTCAAGTACTCCTTGAGAGTGGAGTGACTTCTTTCAAGTGCACCGCAAGTTTGTGGATGATATGGGGATGCGAAAATATGTTTTATACCAAATAATCTTTCTAATTGTTTAAATACGTCAGAACAAAAGTTTGTTCCCTGATCAGACACAATCATTTTAGGGATTCCCATATGTGAAATATAATTTACTAATAGTTGAGCTGTCTCCTCAGCAGAACAAGTTTGCATGGGGTAAGCTTGAGAGAATTTTGTCAAGTCGTCTTGAAGAGTTAGGATAAATTTATATTTATGTTCATGAGTTTCAGGAAGTGGACCAACTAAATCCAGGAAAACCTTTTCGTTTGGCCGAGTAGCGGAAGAAGTTATTATCATCGGAGCACGGTTAGTTTGTCTGAGAGGTTTATTGATTTGGCAAGATCGACAGCTTTTTACATAATCTTCGATGTCTTGTCGCATAGATTTCCACCAAAATTGTGGTTTAATTCTTTCAAGCATACGTGAAATACCGGGATGACCGGCTGAAGGAGAATCATGGTTATCTTTTAAGATCTGTTTAACTTCATCCGGTGTAGGATACTTAATTGAGTTATGATAAATGTTTATTTTTATTCCAGTGTGATGAAATAGAAATGAAACCATATTATAGATCTTAGTAAAGGATAGTTTACTATATGGATCGCTGAAGTCAGAGATAGCAACCTCTTTTTCTTCAGGATACCAGTATTTGACCATATCTCGGTATTCTCGAAGGACATTGAAAACTTCTTTATAAGACGTTTCATCGAAATAGTTGACTCGTACAAATAAGTGCGTAAAGAGATGCTTTTCGTTTGATGTGGAAAAATAATTATATAGTTCTCGTTCGGTTTCCCGTATGTCAGGTTGACTTTTAGATTGATTAATGATATCAGAACAATAAGGTACCGATTCATCTAAATCTACTGATGTTGGATAGGCAATAAGCCTACATTTCGCCTTAAGTAATGACTCATTATGTTCCTCGATCACGGTGTCATATGATACACCCGCTTGACGGTTTATTTGAAGAAATTGTTCATAAGTCTCGGACATAGAGGGTAAATTGAGTAAGTCGTTATCATTGTTGATGTTCTGCGTCGATTTGGCAACAACTGAGTTAGGAGAATTTGTGAAAGGATTTCCTAGGGAAGGTAAGTCGAATGGTTCGTTATGATTATCTGTATTTTGAGTTGGATTGACAACGATCAAGTCAGGGAAATTTATAATAGGATCGTCAATAGAAGGTAAATATAAGGGATCATTTTCGTCATTTATATTTTGAGTCGGATCAGCAATGACTGTGTCAGGGAAATTAATAATTTGATTATCCAGAGATGGTAAATTAAACGCGTCATTATTATTATTTAAGTTTTGGGCCGAGTTAGGTACAATTGAGTTGGATGAATTTAAAATAGGATCACTTATCAAAGTATTGATGGGGAAACGTGATAACGCGTCGGCGTTCGCATTTAGTTTTCCTTGTTTATATATAATTTCATAATCGTATTCTTCCAATTTTAGGCGCCATCGGATCAACCTTGAGCCAGGGTCTTTGACATTCATGAGCCACACAAGTGGTCTGTGGTCTGTTACAATTTGGAATTTACGACCGTATAAATAAGGTCGGAAGGTCTTAACGCCAAACAATATAGCTAAAAGCTCCTTTTCTATCGTTGAATAGTTGCCCTCAGCTTTATTTAGCGTTCGCGATGCGTAGGCAATGGGTTTGTCTTTCCCAATCTCGCCTTGTGATAGTATAGCACCCACCGCATAATTCGAAGCGTCGGTAGTCAACACGAAAGGTTTATTGAAATCAGGATATTGTAGGAGAGGTGCGGTGGTCAATTTGTGTTTAAGAAGGTTGAATGCTTGATCCTGTTCGACAGACCAATGGAATTGAACATCCTTTTTAAGGAGTAAGGTAAGTGGTTTAGTGATTTTTGAAAAGTTTTCTATGAAGCGCCGATAGTAGCCTACTAAACCCAAGAAGGATTTTATATCTTTTGGATTTTTAGGTACAGGGAAAGCGGTAACTGCTTTTATTTTATCTGGATTAGGTGACACACCCTTATCAGTAATAATATGTCCAAGGTAAGCGACTTCACGCCTAAGGAATTCGCATTTATCGGGTTGGAGCTTCAAATTAAATTGGCGTAGTCGATCAAAGATTAGTTTCAATTTTTGCATATGAGATTGTAGGTCATGTGAATAAATAATACAGTCATCTAGATATACATAGCAATGAAGCCCTTGTAACCCGGATAGAACAGTATTCATTAATTTTTGAAACGTTGCAGGGGCGTTCTTAAGCCCAAACGGCATTCTAGTGAATTCATAATGTCCCGATGTTCCATTTGTCATGACTGTGAAGCCAGTTTTAGGGGCATCTTCAGGTTTAATTTGTATTTGGTGAAATCCACTAACAAGGTCAAGTGTGGTGAAATATTTGGAATGACCTAATTGGTCAAGAATGTCTGTAATCAATGGAAGGGGATAAATTTCAGTTACAGTGGCATCATTGAGTTTGCGATAATCGATAACAATCCGCCATTTTTGTTTGCCTGAAGCATCCATTTTTTTTGGAACTACCCATACTGGGGCACTCCAAGGTGAAATAGAAGGGCGAATTATGTTTTGCTCTAACATTTTCTTTACTTGATTTTCGACTTCGTTTTTATGACACTCGGGGAAACGATAGGATTTAACATGTATTGGAACGGAGTCTTTAGTATCTATTGAATGTTGTATAGCAGTAGTACATGATAAAGGTTCTCCGTCCAGGTAAAAGACATCTGTATATTCTGAACAACATTCAAGTAATGCTTTAACTTCTTCATCATTAAGATGAGAAGTTCGTATGAGGTCTAAGACTTTTTGAGATCTATCGTATGTCGAAGATTGAACGTTATAAATATCTGTGTAATTTTCAGTCAATTGAGTGGAAAATTTAGTATGAAAAGGGATGAGGTGAACTTTGTAGTCTTTTATAAGGACCTCTGAGTCGGTTGTATTTAAAACGGAAACGTTTACCCGTCGGTTCAATTTAGATTTGACAATACAATTTGCGACATGAACTCCATCAGAAACGTGATGATCAAGGACTAAACCTTCAGTTAGCGTTCTTAGCTCTGATGGGGAGTTAGAAATTTGGCATTCGATTACTGCCTCAGACCGTGGAGGAATAACATAGACAGGTTGGTCGAAATGGATTGGAATTGAATGTCCTTGAATAACAAGACAATTATTAGAATACTGGATATCGACATCAAACTTTTTTAAGAAATCGCTACCTAATATGCCATCATATTTTAGGTGCACATTTTCGGCAATAGCATGGAATTGGAAATTGAAAATTGCAGTATCCTTTTTAATTTCAGGACACTCGAATTGCATCTTAAAAGAGCCTAACGTTTCACAAAAAGAGTCATTTGCATTCAGACCTTTAAGCGTAAGTTTTTGCTGTGATAGAATAGGTTTTACCTCAAAATTATTTAATTTCGAAACGCTGATAGTTGAACCTGTGTCGATTAAGAAGCGTAAAGCCTTCTTATTGTATTTTGATTTTAAGAAAATGTAAGGTAAAGATATTTTGTTTAAAGACGAGTTTAGTTCGTACATCGGAATGGAATCGTTAGCCTTAGGGCCCAAAGATTTAGGAACTCTTAAAAGAGTAGGCGGTGTCTTAGAAGAATTTGGATTCAACGGTGCAGAGATGCCCGAAGATGAGTGTTGAAATGTATTGGATTTAGGACTCAACGAAGCAGAGGCTCCCGTAGGAGTGGGTTGAGATGTACTGAATTTATGACTCAACGAAACAGTGGCTCCCGTAGGAGTGGGTTGAGATGTACTGAATTTAGGACTCAACGAAACAGAGGCTCCCATAGGAGTAGGTTGAGATGTACTGGATTTAGGACTCAACGAAACAGAGGCTCCCGTAGGAGTGGGTTGAGATGTACTGACTTTAGGACTCAACGAAACAGAGGCTCCCGTAGGAGTAGGTTGAGATGTACTGACTTTAGGACTCAACGAAACAGAGGCTCCCGTAGGAGTAGGTTGAGATGTACTGAATTTAGGACTCAACGAAACAGAGGCTCCCGTAGGAGTAGGTTGAGATGTACTGAATTTAGGACTCAACGAAACAGAGGCTCCCGTAGGAGTAGGTTGAGATGTACTGAATTTAGGACTCAACGAAACAGAGGCTCCCGTAGGAGTGAGTTGAGATAAGGACTTGGCCTTAACAGCCTGTATAGAATTTGTGCCTTTTACTTTCGAAATACGACGGCACGTACTCATATTCCGATCACTTAGTTTAAATCGGCGTCATCAAATTCACCGGTATTGTCACATGCAATCGGATCGAATGTCGCTGGCGGTAACGGTGAAGACGAGGTCGGCTCGTATGTGACATGATTCACCGATCGATTACCAGAGTTCTGATTAAAGTTGTTTCTGTATTTCTCATTATTAAATTTCCGCTTACGACATTGGCTAATATCATGACCTGCATTCTTGCAATATCTGCAGAAAACCTGTGACCCTGTATTTTGCTGTTGAGATGTTGACGGCTGCGAGATTGATTTATTATTGGAGAATACTCGAGATTGGACCGCGTATTTAGGTTTATTTTGACATTCTGCTTCAGAATGTCCGGGTTTTCCGCAGGTTTTGCATTTAGGTTTGAATGTAGATTTATACAAGAGATTTTGAATCTTTTCTTCTTCTATGGCTATATTTACGGCATCATTAATGGTTTTAGGATTTCTACAACGGACATTATTACCCAGTCGCGGATGTAACCCTAGAGTGAATGTATGGAGGGCCAAATCTTCCGTCATAGCAATGCGACCGGATAGATCCTTTTTTAACGATTCTGAATTGTGAATTTCGGATTGTAAGTCAGTTAAGCAGGTTTCAATTCTAAATGAAAATTGGGCAACAGTTTCATTTGCCTGTTGTTTACACGACTGTAAATCAAGCAACAAATGATTGTAATGCTTTCTCTCTCCGAAGTTTTGTTTCAAAAATATTTTGAAAGCATCAAAATTATCAAAAACTTTGTTGGAGCAAGCTATCTGAGCCTTTCCTTCTAAACGAGCCAGAATAAATTTAAATATCAATAACTTCTGGCTCCCTGACGCCAAGTCCAAGGCATCTTGGCAACTTATGAGAAAAGCCGTGAGAGTTTCACGCTCTCCTTTATAGGTGTTTATAAGTTTACACAACACACCAATAGGAAATGTTTCAGTATCAGTTGTAGACTTATTGTCTGATTTTGATTGAGCCATTTTAATATACAACAAGAAATAGTAGTAATGAATTCAGCGATAAAAGAAATAGCAATGAAGTATAATTGGATTCAATTCACAAAATTACTGTTAGTATTATGTATCGACCGACAAAATTTAGAGAGGCGATAACAGAGTACAGAAATGTTCTACTCACAGTGTCCACAGCGTAATAATTAGAGGCAAGTTCATATCTTCGAACTAGCAGGGCAAAACGGTGACAGCGGTAAGAGCGCGCAGCAGCGGCGCGCAGCAGCAATTAGTGGTAAGCGAACCACAGGAGAACTGCAGCCAGCTAGCTAGCCAGCGGCGCAGCAGCAGCGGCAGTGGCAGCGGCGAGGTGATCTGCGCGTACAACGCAGGGACCAGGAAGGCACTACACTTTTAGCGCCCTTTGACGATGACGTAGCACATGCGCCACCCACTAGGCGCAATGGAAACAGCGAAGTAGCAACCCCACAGTTTTTCTTAGTTAACTGGCAGGCTTACGGAGAATGAGCCTGAACGTATCACTCGCGTCGAAACAGGAATTTGACGAGGCAAGAACAATTTTTCTTTTTACGAAACACTTAAGCCCCGGAGATAGACCGGCAAAATTACAACACGCACTTAAAGTTCGAGAAATGTCTGGGTTCAGAAGTCACTGGTTAAAGTCACAATTCACAACACTTGCGTTGATTTGCGCGAACCGTTAATGGAATTTCAACAGATCGAGAGCGATTTTCAATGCTGACATCCCACTTCTGACACCACTATTACGGGGCGGGTCAGGATTTGAGTTTTTAAAAAAAAACTAAGAAATATCCCCAGACAAAAGTTTATTAAATTATAATTTAATTATTAATTATGTGCGCGCCCGACGAAAGCCCAAGTCAATCTGATTTGTAAAACGTAACGATTCAAGTCTGTTGCAATGACTGACGTTGATGTAAGACAACGTCAGCATTTTTATTTTATATGGATGTTCCTGTAATATCGATATAACAGACCCCCAATTTTTATTGTTTTTTTTTTCTATTTTTGTATGAAAATATTAATAAGTCGCAGAATACATCTACTTACCAAGTTTCAACAGTACCTATAGCAATTATAGTTTCGGAATAAAGTGGCTGTGACATACGGATGGACAGACAGACAGACCGACATGACGGATATATAAGGGTTCCGTTTTTTGCCATTTGGCTACGGAAACCTAAAAAGACGACAAAATTATTAAATAAAAATAAAATCATGCTAAGAGAAAACAAAATAGATAGCCAAGAAGGAGATGCGGGTTCGAGTCCCTGCCCGAGCACAATCTATTTAATTTCTGCTTCAATTTTAAAATAGGTAGGGCAAGTTTTCTCCATAAGAGTAAAATAAAATACCCCTGCTATCTCAATTTGTGTAATAATAAACAAACAAACCGTGTGTTAAAATAAAAGTTTGATCTCGCACAGTTTTATCACAAACAGGTCTGATAAATGCAGCATTATCTTTACCTACTGACACTATCATCGGCGCCCGCGCACCCGCGCGGCTTTTGCAATCGAATAAACACGTGTCTTAGAACTAGTTTCTTTTGACACTCTTGTCTGGTCTAGTCTAGAGGGTAAAGGGACTGACCGTCCTCAGATGAGGTCGTTATTTAACATTTTATTATTACTAAAAAGATCTAGGATTTGCCAATTTTTTAATGAGTAAAACATAAAGAAGCTTTTTGCTCCCCAAAAGCATTCCATCCCTCTTCCCACTCCCACCATTAATATTATAAATGCGAAAGTTTGGATGTTTGTTACTAAATTACGCGTCATAATTTACTGGACGTATTGGGCCTTTGGGACGAAAGTTGGCCCACATTTAGGAAGGATAGCTTTTATCTAAAACATTAACAATCTTCCGTATCTTTTTGCTCTTGCGTTACGCGAACGCGCGTGTATGTATAACTAAG
This sequence comes from Teleiodes luculella, assembly GCA_948473455.1. Taxonomy (NCBI): domain Eukaryota; kingdom Metazoa; phylum Arthropoda; class Insecta; order Lepidoptera; family Gelechiidae; genus Teleiodes; species Teleiodes luculella. The sequence continues at coordinate 5,279,724 of OX419603.1, forward strand.
AGCGTAAGAAATAGCTAGAATTGGGCCAATGTAGTTCATTCTCTTATAGAGCGCCCTAGTCATGAAGCTGCCTCGTTCGAACTCCTTCCGCGGCAGCTCGCCGGCTCCAGAACTCAACCAGCGCAGCCCTCAGAAGCCCACGGTGGTGGTCTCACGCCATGACGAATACAGCGTCGGTCAGACCACCGGTGGGCTCAGCCTGCTCTTCACCATCATGTGCATCGTGGATCTGTTCGGCGTCTTCCCTGTGGTTGCGCTACCGAAGAGCATCATTACTTGCGGTACCTACTCCATCTACTATAATAGGATCGGATTGCGTAGCAAGCGTCCTTTCCTAAATACGTACACTGTTGTAACCAGCTGACAAGTGAGAGGCCCTTGAAGATGCTTTAACTGGTGACAATGATAGCCGGTTGGTACTTTGATATTCTTTAGCCAAATCTAAAGCATTAAGTTCTAAAAGAGGGAGTTCTAAAGATGATTAAAATGTAGGAATGTTGTGTTTCTTCATTTAGTAGTAGTTGAAGAACCATTTCTGATACAGGTATCTACGGGATTCCTTTGGTGCTGGCAGTGTTCGGGCTGCAGTTGTACACAGCTGTCTTACTTGGTAGGAGCTGGCTGCTCGCACAAGAGATTTCTCCGCATATTAGGCTGAAAAATCGGTTAGTATTGTCTTATAAAACGACTGTTCTTTTAGTTAGAATCTCACTATGAATGCAATAGTTTGGTTGGATGTTTGATTCCTACTCAGTCATGATTCAACCCAACAACTACTAGACGGATTAAGATGAACGTTGGCACATATTTAAGTAGGATAAGTTCTACAATAGGACATATGTTAGATATTATCTTGAAATAAAAACCAAGCTAACTCGCTCAAAACGTGACGCCAAACGAAATCTGCGCAGACGAAGTTGCGTGCTAAAGAGGGACTACTATTTGGTATTCTGTGGCTAAAGCTACTTAGCAATAATTGCCTAATTATGTTTCAATTGTATTTTGTAGATTTCCCTATGCAGCGGTTGCAGAGTTAGCATTCGGTTTGCCAGCGCGTCGCGTCGTCACATTTCTTCTTGATGCCACAATCTTTGGCGCCGGAATACCAAACTTTATCTTCGGTAAGCCGCGCCGCACTTTAACTTTTTGTTTGCGGAGCTAGGGCCTAGTTATTTCTTATGTAGATCATCATAATGTTCTTTAAATGGAATCTTACTTCAAGATCTAAATAGGTAATAAAAAAAACTATATAGGTACCTACTTAATAAGCACAGGTAGTAAGCATGCTATCCTACTAAGTAATATTATAAACACGAAAGTTTGTAAGTATAGATGGATGTTTAAGTAAAAAGTGCTAAATGGATTTTAATGATACCTAACAATAATATAGTTTATTCATAGGCTACTTTATACCGCGAGAAAATACCTCATTTCCACGGGAAAATCTATTACCGAGGCCGGAGCCGCGGGCGGAAAGCTATAGGTGTACATATAATAGTGATGAACTTAGGAAGCAGATAAAATATGTCTACTCTTGGCCTAACCTCTCCACCTAGCTGGATTTAATTTGAGCATCAAAAAAGTCACAAAAATGTGATTTTAAGTCTACTAAGTAGCTTAAAATCCAAAATAAATGACAGCGCTTCGTATGCTCATGTTCATGATCCAAGAAAACAAGGTCTAACAATTAGACCACGTGACTGACACAAGCCTACGTAATTTTGCGCTATCTTACATATATCTATCTATAATCTATTACACGCATTCGACAAGGATGAACAGGCGAAATGACGTAGAAATGACGTAGGCTTGTGTCAGTCACGTGGTCTAATTGTTAGACCTTGTTTTCTTGGACCATGGCTCATATTAATTATTTATAGTATGATATTTTTCTGTCAGCGTCACAGAGCATGCAGCTGTTCTGGTGGAAGATCTCCGGCGGTGAAGTGGGCATATCCTACTGCGTTTGGATGCTGGTCATCGGGCTTCTGCTGTGTCCAGTCATGTGGCTGGGCTCACCCAAGGACATGAAGTAAGACGCCATTAGAGACTACAAATCCGTCCATACATACATCATCACAAATATGTGGTTAAACAATACAATACAAAATAAACAAACAAACAAAAGAAAACAAATAAACAAACGAATTTTAAATATAAAAAAAATATTTCGTTGTAGTATTTTGTTTGGATTTGTATACTTATAGAAGTAGGGATTCAACTAAGCGAAATTTTTGCTGCATCGTCGGTTGCTCCCTTTTGCACTACCATACTACCATCTCACTCAACTGACATGTCTTTTTTTTATTGACCTACGCTTGTTTCGAAAAGATACAAGATACAACCAATCAAGCTTCACCTGAATCACAGATAATATAATACTAGTTCTAGACGTGTCATCGTCATTGTGTTTGATTCCAGGCCACTAGCTGTAGCGTCAGTGCTGATCGTGGCTACTGTAGCGATCTGCACCTGGGCGTGCATCCTGCTGGACGACGTGTCTCCAGGTCCTGACAACCTCCTCAACTACCAGCCCTCGGCGCAGGACTTCCTGGTCGCGTATGGCATCATCGCTTTTCAGGTGCGACACGCAGAAAAGTTTAATAATAAGGGTATTCTCGTCTTTGGGAACCGCGCTCCTTTTACTCTCCCTATTAGGTACATGGTATGATAATATACTGCGCCTGATATTTTTCTTGCTTGCTTGTCGTGCCTTACGTTAAATTACTACCTTTGTATTCTAATTAGGAGTCTCAGCTAAGCCGCGAGGTAATAGAAAGAATGGACAGTCAGTTCTAAAGTCCTAAGGGTTTCTTGTTGGCTAACATCCCTTAAAAATATATGTAAATAGCATAATTTCTATTAACAAAATATGTTTATACAAGCTCATTATGCAAATAAATACGGTCCTTCTTTGGTTTCGTTGATGTGGCTCAATGTCACATTAAAATGCGGATCAACTAGATGCAGATGCAGCTGTTAAATATCCACATAAAAAACACAAGCTATTAAATACTAGAAATGTGTAATAATAGCATTTTATAGGTCATTTCAAGGTCAAGATCACTGACCTCAGTCTAGTCAATGTAACCTATAGGTAATTTTGGACTGATTTTGCACAAGTTTTAGTTTTAGTAATTGTCGTCTTCGATGGTGTAGCGGCTGAGCTGAGCTTCTAAACGTGATCTTGCGGTTCGAGACCTATCACCTATCACATTTAGGTGGTTTTCTTGGGGATATAGGAAGCAATATCCCTTTGTAACCACTGGTTGGTTACAAAGTTGGTGGTTGGTTGGTATCACTGTACCAATGATAACTTTGCAATGAAAAATAAGTGAAAAAAATCCGTTATTCAGGCGTAAAATCGACAGGCTCTAAATCTCGTCCCCTAAAGGTTTTTTTGGCGAGTACGTAATGTTTTTTTAATCATTTTACTCATCTCGTCATTATAAAAACACTGAAGCCGGGTATATAAAGAGTAAACGGTAGAGAAAGCCGGTCGGTAAAGTACTGTCAACTGCGGATACCAACCACCATCACGGTGACGACGGGGCGGCGGCGGCGGTGCTATAAAAAATCTCTGCATTTTAACTTATTTTATCGTAGTTGACGTTCTTTTAGTCTTGATGATGAGTGATGATGAAAATTAGGTTTCTCAATTTAATGATCGACGTGATGATATGATTTATCTTCTAGTCCGGTAAAGCTTGATTCGTCGTACTTTTTCGACTCAAGTATAGGTCAACTAAAAAAAAGACATGATTTGTCACAATAATAACTCAATAATTTTATGTCACTCGCTTTGGTCTTCCAGTTTGACATCCACCCGATGCTGCTGACAATCCAGGTGGACATGAAGGATAGCAGACGCATCCACTGGGCGGCCCTAGGCGGGTTCGCGACCACTGGCTTTCTGTTCGCTGTCACCACCGCACTCGCGGCCAGGAGATACGGCACCAACGTTGACAACAATATACTGCAAGGTTAGTGGCGATGATGCTGGCAGATATGCGTCTACTTAAGGGTTTGCGTGGGTTTGCAACCGGTTTAGTAGCCAGGAGATATGACACCAACGTTGATATGTCAACAATAAAGTGCAAGGGTTGCATATTAGAAAATCAAAACTTCATCGAGCAAATTTTAAAAGAACAACAAATGAAATAACAAAATTTAAATGACCAAATGTTTTATTTAGCAAAATTTTATAATCCAAATGTATGTGTCATCAAATGGACGACTGACCAAAAGTTGCTAGATCAAAATTTAAAGTGCAAAATTCATTCCTAGTTTTATTATCGCGAATGATTAACTTAAACAAACCTAACCTTACCTAACTAAACCCAGTTTAGCCTAGGCAAAACTAGTTTGACCCAAAATTGGGTTTGGCCGGTAACATGTAGGTAATAAGGCAATTTTGGTTTGGCTGGTGAAACCAGTTGATAATTAATAAATGAACCAAAAATCCTTTTAATCTTTAAACGATTTGGCCTATAGTGTCATAGATAATTTAAACGTTGATATTCCAGACTTTGGTCAGTTGAACTTTTGGTCAAATGACCATTGGTATTTAAACATATTTTGTTCATTTGTTCGTTTTTATTTTGAAATTTGTTCGATGAAGTTTTGATTTTTTAATACGTAACCAGTGCAAGATAGGTAGCTAGCTATGGTCTGTTTCATATAAATACGTACAGAAGTTTATTGCTCCCCCCCTTTTTTACTTGAAAGTTATCATACTAATATTAATAATAAGGTCACACAAACGCTCACCCCGCCTTCTACTACGGTATGCCAAATTACGTATTTTGCGATAATTTGCTATACTTTTATCGTGTCGTTTGAAAAAAATGTGCGCATTGTATGCAAGCGTCAATGACATTTGACCGGATTAATATGATACAACCCATAGTACTGATAATATAAAGGGTCAGGCAGGAATGCAGGAAAGCGCATCCAATTAAGACAGTCCTGGGCGGGATCAAAACTACACAACAATCTCCGAATTCCCAATCTACCTACACAATAGCTTAACACCGCACAGAACTGACTGATGATCAGTCGTACATTACTTCTTCATCATATTCACCTATATATTTACAGGTATCCCCCCATCGGGAGCAATGTATTCGGTTGCCCTCCTAGTGACCTTACAGTTGTGCCTCTCTAGTGCCGTGGGAAACTCAGCTCTATTTCAACACATAGAGTCCTTACTGAAAATACCTAGAGGTAAATTTTGCATTTTCTTTTACCAACTGTAACAGTAGATTTATATCAAATACTGATCTTTCTATTGTCTTCCAGATTTCTGCGTCCAGCGGTGTCTTCTACGGTCAAGCATAGTGGCGCTAGCAATTTTTCTCGCAGAATCCGTGCCAAGATTTGACTTGGTCATGGGGCTTGTTGGGTCTACACTAACAGGCCCTCTCATGTTCATATTTCCTCCTTTGTTCTTCTTAAGACTATGCTACATGAAATCATACATGGTTAAAAATTATTTAAATTTAAACGACTCCAACGGAATTCAAAATGGCGGCTACAATGGCAGCCAAAATGGCGACAGCTCTCCATTAAACTGGAGTTCGTTTAGGAACACTTACCGTACCTTTTCGGATAATTATGTTGATAGCTATGTAGATAAAGGTCCATTGGACGAGTACACGATAAGATGGCATGATGTATTGTTAGCTGTATTGGTGATGTTAATGGGCGTGGCTGCAACTATCTTGGCGACGTATTCTAGTTGGTCAGACACCATTTCTTCGGCCACTTTCTCGTCGCCTTGTTTAGCGAACATGACAGCGGCAGCGCGCAATTTCATAGAAGTTTCTAAGCCCCTGTGATATTAGTATAGAATAAATTACATAGTTAAGCGAATGTGTCATTTAGTCATTGTTTTTATTTCGATTTCTTTGTGTAATACGAGTATTATAAGATGTTATTTTTTTTTTATCTTCGTCTCATGTTCCTTTTTATTTATTTAATACCATGAAAAGGATTATTCAAATTAATACGAGGAATAAAAGAAAAATTTGAAGCTCTACTGACTAATGAAGCCTTTTTCTTATATAAAAATGGACACGTTCTTTTCTCTAACGGGGTAAGCAGAGTTTTAGTAACCTTTCAAGGAGCCTAAACTTTATAGCAAATGTACGGGAGATTCGGTACGTAACCTAAATGAAATACACCGATCTGTGTTTTGTAGTATTATATATATAATATCATAATATGTACAAAATATATATTATTAAGTCATAACGTAACTCAAGTCGTAAAGTATAATCAAGTATATTTTTCCTGCAGTAAATAGTAATGTAAGTAATAATCCAGTATCTACGAAACATGTAGAGCCATCGACGATATAGTGTAGAGCACACGAACGAATTATGTATGGCGAGCGATCAAACTTTTTGACAGCTATAATTAATTATTGAGATTTCTTATTTTACTTATCTGCAGTGTTTTAACTTAAAATATTTCTATCTGACATATTCATTATGGCTCCCAAAAAATATTTCTCATTAAAATTTTTGTAAATTTCAGCCGCTTTATTGAGATATTTTTTGAGCTTACTAATAACAGAAGCATGTTCGGTTTTTGACATTTTGTCATCAGGCATGTTTTCATTATGTTCAAATAGCCGATGCAAACAAATGAACCCATCTGTGTCAAAGGGCTTTGTAAGATTATTTCGTATGTTACTCTTGTATAATTCGAACGATTCGGGTAATTTTTCGAAATCGATAAATGTCGTCCGAGGTATCGCAGTTCCTGAATGGACAGAAATAACATTATTTTCAAAGTCGAAATTGGCGTAATACTCGAAGAATCCTCCTAAAAGTTTATATAAGGAATCGCTATTTTCGGAATAGTACAGATACTCAAAGGTTTCCTCAAGGTTATAGTTCCAATGGTGTTCTATTTTTGGCTCTACCGACTTTTGAAGTGAGTAGATCGAAGGCAAAATATTAATTTGCTGTAAGTAAAAAATGACTAATAATGTCCACAATACATTTGGCATGAGTCTTTTTAAAGTTAATTCATGAAGGGTCGTCCAATACTTTACTATAACAATTAAAGGGAGCACTCTGTTGTCCGATCGCATCCAATAGTTCAACAATTGTACCTCTATCTCGTTATGATTCATTTGAAATTTTACATCGCATGTTTGATTGGTAGGTGCGTGGTCAAATGTCATAACCGGTAAAGAGGTATTGCTAGGAAGTACATTAGTAAAATTGCTGTTTTTCTTCAATATTTTCGCAGCCTCGGTGGCTAGGCCCTTTTTAAGGCTGAGAGTAGAGGTGTTTCTGTTGGGAAATGAGATGAGCACGTCGATATCACTAAACACCAGCGCAAGACCACTCGCCAATGAACCGATAACGCGAATTTTGAAATCTGGAAAAAGAAAAAAGCATGTTAACAATTACTCTCTTTAAGTTAATATGGACACTTCACTACATAGTATAAAACAAAGTCGCTTTTTCTGTCCCTATGTCCCTCCCTTTGTACGCTTAAATCTTTAAAACTACGCAACGGATTTTGATGCGGTTTTTTTTAATAGATAGAGTGATTCAAGAGGAAGGTTTATATGTATAATACATGCATAATATGCTTAAGGATAACCCACAATAACCATTTTCCCGTGCGGAGCCGGGGCGGGTCGCTAGTATAATATAATAGGGACACTTCACCACGGTCATACAACATCCAGACACAAAGCAAACACATGAATGTTCGCGGGATTCGAACCCGCACAGGCAGGCATAGGTACTTACTACCCTTAGAGTATAAATAGAAAAATTTCTGTACTACCAACCAACTAGTCTACGGGGCCGTCAGTTAGATACTTTTATCGGTGGGGTAAGAAGCGCCTTTCTTCCTATTTGTCTGTAGAATTTATTTTCTGGTGGTTGATAGAAATGTTTTGTGGAAGTGAGAAAACGTTTCACATTTTTCATAGCTTGAAGAGATCTTTAGAAGTTCTAGCACAGGATTTGGTTTAAGCTATTAGCAGCCAGCGGCAGTTCACAGTTGGCCAGTCAGCTCTGCGCAGATTGTCGTGGGTGCAATGTGTACCTTTATTATCTATAGGTACTATAATAAAACTGAAGAATCGGCGTGTCTGCACATTGATTTGTTTTTCAAAAAACTGACTGCAGCGGATAAAGGGAGTGTAGCTGAACACAAAAATACGAGTTTTGAAAAAAAAAGCCCGTCTGTCTGTTTGGACACTGGAACCGTTGGACCGATTTAAATGAAATTTTGCATGGTGGTACCTTATATCCCCGGTCAACATCTTAGATAATTTATACCACGGGAAATTAAAAAAAATTATATCGCAGGCCTTTATTATATTACATGGCTACCCATGAGCGGATACTAAGTATTGTTCGAACGATTATCAGTTCTAAGAGCGATCCACTACCTGCCACTAGTGCCACTGTATGAAGAAATAGGTACCTACCTAATGCTGTTGGTTTTCCAACAAACTCTTCAGGAAGCGAACAAACCTGACCAAATCTTCAAGAGCTGGTGTCGTAAGTCGTTGAGCAGCATCCTGAACTGGTGTGCCGTGGCTCGAGGCATCCTCACTGAATGTAGGAAGACCTCGCTCTGCTGGGAGAAATCATCTAGCTCAAGCAGTTTTGACCAATCTGTAATAATAATTCGCAGTGTTATCTATAATCTTTTTATCGGTTAGATTGCGGGAACAAAAAGAATACAAAATATGATATGTATCAGGAATCTGGTTATCTTTTTTTGCTCTATAGCCCAAAGAATCGCTCAACTTAAGTGACAGTCTGTGGCCAAGTGGCTAAGGCCGTTGACTTCCATTCGGAAGTTCGCGGATTCGAACCTCAGCGCGTACCAATGTGTTTTCGATTTTCGAATTCATATGTAGGTACGTTATTCGACGCTCTTACGGTGAAGGAACAAATCTGCACACACTTGCGAAGTAATTTAAGGGTTGTGTGTGAAGTTGACCAACCCGCACTGGGCCAGCGTGGTCGACTAAGGCCTATTCTTGCTGATTTCAAGGTAGGCTCGAGCCCCTCGGTGGGGACATATATGAGCTGTTAATGAAGTGACAGTAGTGGCACTTCGCGCGAGAACCTGTCGTTGGGGCCAAAGGATTCTTAAATAGCTCCAGTATAGGCGAATATTTTAAAGTTTTCAGGCGCACAAATATAGATCAGAAGCCAAGGTGTTAAACGGTGACGGCTCGCTGGAAGGCATAGCACAGGGAGGCTCCCCAAAAGGTGGACTGATGATCTGTTGATGGTTACGAAAAGCCGCTGGCTGGATACAGGCAGCGCAGGGCCGATTGTTGTGGAGATTTTTGAAGAGACCTTTTTCAGGAGCGGATATCTTCCGTTTGACCTTATAATGATGAGTAATGATGACTCACTTAGGTGTATAGCTTAATAACTGACCTGTATTGGGAATCGTAACGTTTTTTGCATTTGTAACAGTTAAAATCACACTAGCAAATAATAATATCGTAAATCCGTGCATTTTAGGTACGACTAACTGTGTGCTCTCGAATTGGCTCGAATCAACAATCGGCCCAGTACTGGGACAATGAGCGCGGCGTTAATACATTTTGCATAAATGCATTCATAATTTATTACGGACTTTACGGTAGATACTACGCAACATAATACTGAAATTTATTAACTTACCGTTTTTACCGACTTCGTAAAAAGAAGGTTCTCAATTCTATACGTACCTATGTATGTGATATTGCTAAATGTACAAAATCTTTACCCTGGGTATTTTTTTAATATTAGATAGACATAGACTACGTATGCAAAATGAAAAATCCCGTATATTTATACACAAAATCTAAATATCGCCATAATACTTTGTGTCAAATTTTGTATGGGAAGAAATTTAATCTGCTCCAATTTTATTGAAACTTCGTATAAACACTCTTCGACATAATTAATTGAACACGTATATAGGCGGTTTTTTAAATTTCGTTCCCTAAACGGGTATAAAAGGAGTCAAAACCAGTTAAACACGAAATGAAATGAAATCATTTATTTTTAACTTTTGGGTGCTTTTGGACACTTTTGATCACTTAGATAAGTCAAATAAAGTTACATTTAGTGGCGAGTTCAGCAAAGCAAAATGTGCGGTCTTTTGTGGAGAAAAGCTCGCCGAATAAACACCACAAGCGTCGCATCTTTTACAGAATTATATATTTTATTATTATTTATATATACGGTGTTTAAGTGCGCCTGAAGGGTATGTGTTTATCCCATAGAGGTAGAAATTATTCCAGTTCTATGATTTATTCATGTATGTACCTATGTCAGCAGGCTCACTACATAACGTGAGAGAAAGTGGAGAACGGCAGCTTAATGGTGATATACGAGCCATTGTAGTTTCACCTCATTTTCCATTTCTTTCTCGTTAAATTCAAACATTCAATTTTAGAATTCTTTCGTCATTCATACGTCATCCTCGTCCATTGTTCTTTAGTCTTCCCTTAACTTCCAGCCTTGACGGCCGAATAAAATTTCGTTAAAGAATTCGTATAGGTAAATGTAATTTAAAAACCACCGAGTTTGTATCTGTTTCTTTCCCTTGTAAATAGATGTCAAATAAATCTGTGTTGGTCAGACCCTCGTGTTTTTTACTAGTGCTTAGGGAAACATATAATCTAATCTACAGCCACTCCTGACGGCTAGCCAATGACCTGGTGAGCCGCATGTGTGACAGTAGTTCAGTCATTATATCGCGTTTGACAGCTTGTAAAGTTTCTCGAGTAATAAGCCTACAGCTGTCTGATACCACAGTACAACGATTTACAGTAAATTCTAACGAATTTGAGATGTCCCAACATATTGAGTAGCTGGAAAAGATGTAAATACGCGAAATAATGACATAAAGTCATGGTAGTACTGTCACTGTCGCATATTGACACCATCTCGTATTTTAGTAGATATGGTGATGTGTTTACACTTGGGAAGTGAAGCAATAAGAGACAATTTTATGTAACATTTTCATTTATTTATCACAATGATCAACAATATAGCTTTATTATTAAACAAAACTAAACATTTCTTACAGGAACTTCTGGAACATATTATCTCTAAAACTACTTACCTAAATAATATTTTGGTCTACAAATAAAATTCCTACATAATAAAAACAAATTCGATGAAATTGTGCTGACAAATAATGTACATAAAGTGACTTTTCTCGCAATAGTACAATAACTCAAAACTTACTTGTTAGGTTTTTACCGCGTTTGCAAGTCACTACATAGTATAAAATAAAGTCGCTTTCTCCGTCCCTATGTCCCTATGTCCCTTTGTACGCTTAAATCTTTAAAACTACGCAACGGATTTTGATGCGGTTTTTTTTAATAGATAGAGTGATTCAAGAGGAAGGTTTATATGTATAATACATGCATAATATACTGAAGGATAACCCACAATAACCATTTTCCCGTGCGGAGCCGGGGCGGGTCGCTAGTAATATATAAATGGAACATTTAAACCAATGTAATTATTAGTGAATCATCATATCTGCCGTATCTATCATATCATCATATCATTTATTATTGCCATTTGCTGTTTTTACAATAGGTCTTATACATTTTATTCCAGTACAGCAAGACCCCGTTAGGGCACTGCAATTAACAATTCAAATTGATTACAATTTTAGTTAGTTTTGTAATTAGTTATTAGTACAGTTGATAAAGAAATACGAATATTTTATAGAAATCGGTTAGTATTGTTAGCTTTAATAATATCAATCAGTTTCTGAGCAGAACGCAAAATTAATCATGACAAAAATAAATTTGTTAAGATATTATTACATATTATAAGATTTTGTTATTATTGTAAAATTATTATTTTTATTTTATTTAATTTATGAATTATTATTTAGTTTTTTCTTCGAGGAATTCGTTTATAGTATAGTAGCATTTTTCAATGAGGTAGGCTTTTAGCTTTTTATTGAATAAAATAATATTATTTTCGGATTTTATAGTGTCGGGTAGTTTGTTGAATATTTGTGCTGATCTATATTTAGGACTATTTTTAAATATTTGTAGGTTTGCTCTCGGGAGTTCTATTATATGTTTACGGCGCGCACTTGTATAGAACTTAAATTCTGTTAAGTTATCTTTCACGAATTTGGCTGCTTCTAAGATATATAGCGAAGGGAAGGATAAAATATGCTCCTTTATAAAATATGGTCTACAGCTAACCCGTGGCCCAAGATTATAAAGAACACGTAAGCATTTCTTTTGCAGTATGAATATGTCATTTGCGTCGGTGCTATGACCCCACAAGACAACACCATACCGCAACCATGCATGTGCATACGCGTAGTATACGCTCTTTGCCGTGCTTATGTCAGTGTTTGACTTTAGAACCGACAACGCGTACGTGAACTTAGATAATTTAAGTTTTAATTTTTCGACATGACCCTTCCAGTTCAAATTTGAGTCAATATTGAGTCCCAACAATTTAAATTCTATTGTTTCTTCAATATTTAAGGAGGTTAGTACTTGTCCTAGATCTAATTTAGTTCGTTGGTGTGGTCCAAACTGTATCAACCTCGTTTTCCTTTTATTTAATTGTAAGTTGTGTTCAGATAGCCAACTTTCAATGGTGTTGAAGGAGCGCGTTATGCTATCTCTGTCTTGCTTGTTGTCGGAACATTTAAATAGCAATGAAACGTCGTCCGCGAACATTACACACGATGAGTTTACTACCTGGGGCAACTGATTAATGTAAATTAAAAATAAAATACACCCTATCACACTACCCTGCGGGATAGATCTATTGGTTACAAGGGTGTCAGACACCACTTTACCCGCTTCCCCGGTCATATCGTTATAGTGATCTATTTCTACGCACTGTAGTCTATTGGACAAGTATGACGCAAACCATCGGTGAGCTTTACCGCGGATACCAACTAGCTCAAGCTTCTCCAGTAGGATCTCGTGTGAAACCCGATCGTACGCTTTAGACATATCCAACATGACCCCTACCGCATGCGAGCCCTCGTTAATGTAACTAAGCGCCTCTTGAATATACCTAATTACTGCGAGCGTGGTGGACCTCTTTCTACGGAAACCAAATTGATGTTCGCTCAAAAGTTTATATTTCTCCAAAAAATTAATGATACGGTTATATATGGCTTTTTCTATAATTTTTGAAACAATAGGCAAAAGAGCTATGGGTCGATAATTGTTAGCGTCGTCCCTTTCTCCGTTATTTTTATAAATGGGTACAATTTTCGAGACTTTTAGCTTTTCCGGGAATGTGTCGTCGTCCAAGGATTGATTAAACAGAAATGTAATTGCTGGTGTAACTTCGTCAATGCAGAACTTGAGTAGCGCAGGGGGGATTTCATCCACACCGTAGCTGAACTTATTTGGGATTTTTTTGATAATTTTATAAATTTCTCGCTCGGTTGCGGGCTGTAAGTAAATAGAATTGATCGCGGTATGGTGCAGCGGCGGCTCGGGCAGCGCTGATGACGTCGGCGGCGGAGTCGACGGTGGCCTTCGGCCGGAGGGAGGCGGGTTCGATTGTCGCCTTGTTGGTGACTCACCGACTGATGCGAAATATTTATTAAACATTTCTGCCACGTCTTGTGGTCGAGTGCATGTAACTCCCGATGAGGTTTTTAGATTAATATTTTTTGGAAATTGTTTTCTTTCTGACTTTGTTATATTATTTACTATATTCCACATAGTTTTCGTTTTGTTTTTTGATTTGCGCATAGTTTTTGAATAAGAAATCTTTCTACTTAATTTTACACCTCTCTTAAGAATTTTTGCATATTTTTTATAGTAAGATCTTAATATGTCATTGTTTGAATGGAGTACTAAGATTTTTAATAACCTTTTATTTTTACAAGATATCCTTAACCCTTTAGTCAAATAAGTTTGCTTTTTGTTACTTTTTAGTTTGATAAGTTTTTTAGGAATACTACTATCAAGTATGCTCTTCATAGTTGATTCAAAAGCGTTATAATTATCGTTTACATTGTCGTGTATTAAAATCTGTCCCCAGTTTACCTTTGACAACTCCCCCTTAAATAAGTCCATATTTTTCTCTGTAAAAAGTCTTTTAAGCGTAAATAATTTGTTATTAGGGTTTTTATTTAGTTTATTGAACATATAAATAACACTACGGTGGTCTGAAATTCCGTTTTCGATTACATCACAATCGTAATCTTTATAGTTGGTGAATAGCAGGTCGATACATGTTGATGAGGTTCTAGTTACCCGTGTAGGTTTATGGATTATTTGGTGCATATTATATTCAGCTAGGATATTACATAGTTTTGTATAATCCGATGAGCCCTTGACGTTATTTATGTTGAAATCACCTCCGAATATTACATGTTTAGTATTTATTAGTGGCTTAATTTTCGTTAATAATTTAGATAAAAAATCATAAAAAACTTCTATTTTGCGATCTGCTCTGTATATGTTAATTAAAATAACATTATGGCAAGGTATTTCGACTGCACAACACTCTATAACAAATTGTGTAGATAGCTTAACAAGGTCAGTGCGTTCCTTGTAACGTATCCCCTCCCGCAGCAGTATACACGCCCCACCTCCAGTCTGTTGACTTCGGTTGAAGGAGGATGCAAACACATAGCCGGGAAATTTTATAAGTTGTCTTTGATTATCCTCGATCCAAGTTTCAGTCAAGCAAGCCGCGTCGTACTGATTATGTAATAGTAGGTCTTCCACTATGTGCAATTTGTTTTTAACGCTTTGTGTGTTTTGGAATAGAATTCGAAGATTATTTGCGAAATGTGTTGTTTGATGATGTTCGTGATTCTATAGTGCGCCTAGGATTGTAATTCGTATTTGGAAGTAAGTTTGAATGCCGTGAAGATAATGTTGCAGGTAATGTTGATCTTTGTTTTATATTTTCTCCTTCATTTAATGACTGATTTGATTCATGTTCATTATATTCCATTCCATCTATATATAGCTTATTATTTCTTATAACTGCATTTTTTCCTTGATTTCTTTGTTCACGCAATATTTGTACCAATTTTCTCCTTTCTTCTAATGACTTTTCATTCAAATACTCAGAGATTGCTAGACCGGTGTTTTTAAAGCAGTAGCTATGTTTAAGGATGTATCTAGTCATTTGTTTGCTAATGAGTTCGACTACAAGTGGTTTTCGACTTGCTTTGTTTCCTATCCAAGTTACATTTTCTATATAACCTATAAGGTTTATGTCTAATATTTCTCCCAGCGTATGTATGACTCTGTTTTGTAAGTCGTATTCTGCCTCCCTGTATATTTCCTGCATGCCATATAGTACAAATTTCTTCGGAATTTCACAATCTTTTGGTTGGGCGTATTTATCTATTTTTTGTTTAAGATCTTTCATTTGTTGTTTATTGTATGTATTTTCAACTTCTAATTTACTGATTTGAGTACTTAATTCTTCAATTTTTGTTTTCATAAGGTCGCGGTCTTTTGATAAATTTGACAGTTCGAGTTTTATGTCATTCATAGCAGCAGTTAAATAATCCTGCACATTGGTTTTTAATTTTTCCATTTGATTAAGTATATATTCCGTGTTTATTTTTAGCTTTAAGTCGAGTAGTTTGCCTATTTGTTCAAGAGTAATTATGTTGGGTTGTGCAGTTGAGCCTGTGAAATTCTGTGACGATGATGAGTGGTTTGGTGAGGTCTCTGCACTAAAAGTGTCGCCTAGTATACTTTGATCTTCTTGAATGCGTTCATCTACTGATTCATCTTGGGTCGTTGGTGCGATAGATCTTTGTACTGGTGTATTATCGTTCCTACTCCGTGTACGTCGTGTGAGCAATGTACATTCTGGGCATGACCAATTTCTATCGAGCTCTTGCCTTTGTTTAGTAAGCTGATCAGTGCTTATGTTAACACATTTTCCATGGTACATACCTTTGCACCTACTGCATTCCAGTAATTCGGCTGCTTTTACAGATGTGTTACATGCTAAGCACTTCCTCATTATGAGCGAGTTTCAACTCACTGGCACAGTAATACAGTTTATTTTCACTGATCACGTTCCGGTTATAACGGCTGGATTGTGAATTACCCTCAAACGGAGCGCTCTGTTGATAATTGTACAAAAATCTACTATTGAATTTATAGTCTATTTACACAAATTTTAAAACACTGATTATTTATTTTTATGCGTTAACACTTTATTATTACACTTGTATAACTTTATGTAGTAATATGTGGGTTTATTCAAAGATTTCGAATTTTTTACTACGCGATCAGCTGATTCACGTTCGTATTCACATCTCGCTATAAAAGATGTCCTAATATTAAGAAGATATAGAAAATGGAATAAATTACCTACCTAATATTAAGAAATTATCTACCTAATATTAAGAAGATATAGAAAATGGAATAAATTACTAAACAAAAACTCTAAATGCGTTAAGTCACTGCTTTCACATACATTTCAGTCTTTTCATTTCCTTTAACCATATTTGTACCATTATGATGATATTTTTACATCCGTACAGTTGATTTTATGTGCAATGCTAAGCTTTCTATTATAAGAACTGGAATAAACTGTCTTTTTTTCCGGCTAGAGGCTGTGCAAAGCCTCTAAGTAATTATATCGCGAGAATCTGAAATTTTATATGAATATATTTTTTTATTATAAAGTATGAGGTCATTGGTGCTCATTACAATAGCTGGTAGCTATCCTGGCAGCACAGCCAAGCCATGGCCTAAGTACAAGGGTTATAAAAAGCTATATCGTATCGTTACATAATCGTCTGTTTCGTTAACTTAGGCTCCATACGCACTAAGCGGTCAGCCGCGCGGTTGTGAAGTGAAAAACTAGTATAAGCACGCGGCTGCCGCCCAACAGCTTAACCGCTGCGGTTGCTATAGTATGGGCCTACTGACGGCTAGGCGCTGTGCGGCTAACCGCTTATTGCATATGGAACCTCAGCGCTTTAATTACCTCGAATCTAAAATTTACTGGTAAAAAACCACCTTTACGTTTTAATTTTAGCAACTGCAAATGTACAGAAACCAATACGGAATAGGTTTTGTTGTAAGTTGTATCACAGTTATAGATCTTAACTAATTTGTTCTCTGACTGACTTTTTGACTATTATTTGATATTAATAGCTCTAACATAAGCAAAACCTTCCATGTAATGGACGTAACATAATATGTTAGTGAAGTGTAAAGTCTAAGAGCCCTTTCACACGAGCGATTTTATTTGGCGATTTCTCGGCGGAGCGAGATCGCAGCGAGCACGCGGCGGCTCGCGGCGTGTACACAACCATATTGGTATTTGGTATCGCGGCGAGACGCGGCGGTTAATAAGCTCGCTCCGCCGAGAAATCGCCGAAAAAAATCGCTCGTGTGAAAGGGCTCTTAAATATCGTTTTAAATAAATTGTAGACAAAATTTATTGGTCCTGTTGACACTTCACTTACTATTGGCATTGCAATATCTCTAAATCCATCCCCTACTTTTATTTATAAGGTGGAAATGACAGAACGCACATTCTACGATTAGACCATTGCAAATAACAATACAAAGAAATCTAAGCCTTTTGTTTATTCAATCCCAATTCTTTAGCGTACAATGTTTTGATCTTCTTTTTATCAAGTTTGCCCATAGCGTTTCTGGGCATTTCGTCGACTAGTAGCAAAGTCCTAGGCAGCTGGTACGGCGCTAGTTTCTTACTCAATCCCGGTTTGAGATCCCTCAGGGTAAGCTTCTGGGAGCCATCTTTTAGTGATACGATGGCCGCTATCAGCTCGCCGTAGCTATCGTGTTCGACGCCTAACACTGCTGCATCCGCAACGTTCGGATGTTCTAAAATAGCCGATTCCACCTGGAAAAAAAATACAAATTAAAACTAAGTGAAAACAAAATTTACGAGATACATAATTTGTGTTAATTCTAATAATCATACCAATATTATAAAGAGGAAAGATTTGTATTTTTGTGTGTGTGTATATTTGTTATGAATAAATTTTTTTTTTTTTTATTTATACACAATAATTACATACATTTTTTTTCTTATAATTACTGCTCCACAGAAACCTTCGAAGGTTTATACGTGGCGCAATCTTATAAATGAGGTCACTACGCTCACACACAGAGTTTGACACAGGGTTAGCAAAAGTGTATCGTAATTATAATTACATAGTATTTGTATAGTAGTTAACTATTACTTTCTTACATGCATTCTTACTTTGCAATATACTTGAGTGTAAGTCCTTGGGTATATCATAAAAAACTACTGTACCGATTTCAAAAATTCTTTCTCCATTAGAAAGCTACATTCACTCTGAGTAACATAGGCTACTTTTTATCGCGGGAAAATGCCTTATTCCCACGGGAAAAACTGTTAACGAGGGCGGAGCCGCGGCGGAAGGCTAGTTCTTAATAAATAGAAGTAACGCAAATACGCACCTGCAAAGCGCTGACTTTGAAGCCGGTAGTCTTGATGATGTCAATGGAGGTGCGGCCGAGGATCTTGAAGCGGCCGTCGGCGAAGGACGCGGTGTCGCCCGTGCGGAACCAGCCGTCGACGAACTCTGAGTCGTCCACCGTCGGCGCTCGGTTCAGGTACCTGTGGAACCAGAACAGTGGCGGATTAAGAGTATCCGAGGCCCTAAGCACAGAGCCTGTGTAGGCCCTCTATTGCTTAAATGGAAATGGAAGGTAGAAAGTATATAATGAAAGTTCATCAAAATAGAAAGTGTAGTAGGTATAATTTAAAACTAAAATCATTTTTTTCCTTGCCTTAATCAGAGCAAACTCCGAAATTACATCGTCGAAATTTATCTGACGAAGTATGTCTGCCTCAACAACAACTCAATCACTCGGTCGCGCGTCCTGGACTGCTCGCGCCTTGTGATTTCGGACATATTGTGGATGAATCTCGATAAAATGTAGGTAGGTATAAAATGAAACGCCAGCAGAGGATGGAGGCCCCTGGTTCACAGATTTACAATCCTTCTGGTTACCAGAAGGATTGTAAATCTGTGAACCTGTACGTTTTCACTACAATTTAT
Source organism: Teleiodes luculella (assembly GCA_948473455.1). Lineage (NCBI taxonomy): Eukaryota > Metazoa > Arthropoda > Insecta > Lepidoptera > Gelechiidae > Teleiodes > Teleiodes luculella. The sequence goes on from OX419603.1 coordinate 5,298,777, forward strand.
GATAGAGAAGTTGGCACTGAAACCTGATATAATCGGTAGCCAGCTTACTGTAGCGCTAAATAATAGAATTTTGCTAAAGAGAAATACTAAATAAATAAATACATTAAAATATACACACAATCCAACAACATTTTATCAGAAAAGGGATTCATGTGCATTTCTAAAAGCATCTAATACAGAAATAATTGCCACAATAGTAAAAATCAATGAGATGTTTTTCTGCAAGGACACTAATCCGACAGAATTTGTAACTGAAGATGACCTGCCCTTGAGAGAAATATAAATACAGCGCTTTGAAGATGAAAGAGAACAGACGACTATGACATTTAAAGAACAGTGAAAAATAAAAATAAATTAATCTTTGGAGGGTGCTACTTTATCAACTAAAAATTTGGTTGAAAACGATGACTTGGAAACGTTTGTTAGAGTGGAAATGGCGTTATTAGATCGAGTCGGCCCAAAAAGCATTCACCTTCATTCAGCGTGTTTATAACATGACTTTATACTAACCATTCCACCTACGAGCGTCGAATCTGAACGTGTTTTTTCAGCGAATAGGTTCTTTTGTAATCATTTGAGGTGTTCTATGAATTACGATACGTTAGATGCTCTCAGTTTCTTACATTCCTATTTTCTAAACTAAACAAAAAAGTAATTTTGTAAGTAAGTAGGAGTAGGCTCTACCACGCTAAGTGGCGCTTCCATCCTGAAAAAAATAATAACTCGGGAAATAATCAATTTTTCAAAAATCCGGACGACAGAACTGGAGTCGGGGTGCTGTAGGATATATAGAAGCAATCACATATGTTTATTATAATTCAATGTAGTTATAGATAGAAAAAATGCGAAAAGTGGCCGTTTTTCGCAAATTTCCTATCTCTAACTACAGCTAGATACAATAAATAAAGTTAATAGCTTCCATATATCCTACAGAACACCGACTTCAGTCTTGTCGTCCACATTTTTGAAAAATTGATTATTTTCCGAGTTATTATTTTTTAAAGGGTGGCGGCGCCACTTAGCATGGTAGAGCACAAAAATTACAGCGTCAACAGTACACCTCGCTAGTTGGCAACCCCCACAAATCCGCCATTAAAAATATATCCAGAATCTGTACACAAAATTTCACGAAAATCGAATGAGACATGCATAAAATACATGATGACATACAAAAGCATTTCTGTCCAAACTGAAGAGGAGACGCTTCGCACTTGCTTGGGAAATTATATTTCTGTACTAATAATACTGTTTTATTTACTTAACAATATTACTGAGCTACTAATAATAATAATATTATGAAATTTAACTAGTCGGGTCGGGAACAGTGGCTCAGTCGGGTACACTGACTCACGCGTCTATTTCCTGTGAAAGCAACGATTACAGCGTCAACAGTACACCTCGCTAGTTGGCAACCCCCACAAATCCGCCATTAAAAATATATCCAGAATCTGTACACAAAATTTCACGAAAATCGAATGAGACATGCATAAAATACATGATGACATACAAAAGCATTTCTGTCCAAACTGAAGAGGAGACGCTTCGCACTTGCTTGGGAAATTATATTTCTGTACTAATAATACTGTTTTATTTACTTAACAATATTACTGAGCTACTAATAATAATAATATTATGAAATTTAACTAGTCGGGTCGGGAACAGTGGCTCAGTCGGGTACACTGACTCACGCGTCTATTTCCTGTGAAAGCAACGATATCTAATTGTCTCTTTCACTCATCGGTAGCGCTGGGTATTCAAACATGTACAAACCAGTTTCTCGCCCGCTCGGGCGCCGTTCGGTTGTGTAAGAAACCTTTTTCAAATTTGGGGCTCGAAAATTACTTTTTAAGGTAAGTTTCGCGTGTTTTTATTCATTAAACTTGAACTTGCTAATCGTTATTTGTTTGATGGAAAGTGACATTATTATGCTAACTAAGCAATGACATAGATTCGCTTGCCATTCGGTTAACCAGATGAGATTAGCACGCCATTAATTCAAAATGGCGACGGCGTGTTCAGTGGCTCACATGTAACTCAGTGACTCATTATTACTCACGTCACTGTGTACCGCTACAGCTAGGTAAAAAATTTAAATGTGATATTAATAAAAATATACAGGACGAGTCTTCATAAAGTGCACATACGATTGGGGGTGATACTAGCTAGACCCTATTTTATGGACAAAATAAAAAATCCCAATTTTATTTTTATCGACTTTTAATGATTCACTTTGGCCCTTGTATGAAAATAATGTTATTACTTGTGAACTAAGTGGTGCTCACCCTGTATTTAACGCCTACAAATCTACCTTGCAGCACATATTACGGTACCTACCTATAGCATGACATTTACAGGTTAACTTATTTTTTACTTTTAGAATGCCGCGTCGCAAGAATGAAAAGGGGCGCCAAATTGGAAACAACTCACCAGAGGACATACGTCGTGGGGTAAATTTAATAAGAAATGGGACGTCGATACGGCAGGCCTCAAAAATTGAAAATGTTCCTTTCGCGACCTTAAATCGCTATTATTGGAAAACGAAGAACACGGCTTCCCTTGAAGAAGAGCAATTGCAGCCCAACAGCCCAACTATTCTGTAAATAAAGTGTTCACGGCGGCGCAGGAGGAAGAGTTAAAAAACTACATAAATTACTGCGCGTTATTATTCTATGGACTGACGTCAAAAGAATGCCGTGAGTTAGCATTCCAATGCGCAAAAATGAACGACGTAAAGATGCCTGCCTCCTGGCTGACTCATGAGATGGCAGGCAAAGATTGGATCATTTCATTTAAGCGCCGACACAATTTCACCATTCGGAGGCCAGGGGCATGTAGCCTAGCCAGAACCACGGCCTTTAATAAAACAAACACGAATCTCATCCATCGAAACGCTGCTTTTGCAGATGGCACGAGAATTTTTAATCTGGACGAGACTTCCACCATCACGGTTCAAAAACCCCAAAAAGTCGTAGCTCCAAAAGGACGAAAATGTTTGGGCAAAGTCACAAGCGGTGAACGTGGTACTTTGGTTACAACATGCTGTATAATTTCAGCCAGCGGCAATGCTTTGCCGCCCGTGATGGTTTTTCCAAGAAAAAAATTTAACTTGATTCAAAACACACCACCGGGTACTCTTGGACTAGCTACGCCAACTGGTTGGATGAATAGCGAACTGTTTCCGGCTGTTATGAAACATTTTATAAAGCATGCAAATGCATCCAAAGATAATCCATGTATCCTGATCATGGATAATCATGAATCCCAAGAAGAGTTGAAAATTCGAATCCTGAAAATAACTGGCGAAAAATGAATTGCAAAGTGAAAAGATATAATTTGATTACTTTTCTTGAAGCCGAGCAGGAAATAGACAAAATGTGTCATAAGTCTACAGATTTTTGTAATTTGATAGTACCTATATCTTCTTGTCGTACTAATAGACTGATTTGGCTTACAATTTATGTGTTTTATTCAATGAAAACGTTAAGTGGTCCATCTTTAGGGAATCTACGTGGACGTAAACCAGCCAAATACTAATGACAAGTTATGGAAAATCAGGCTTCTGATAGACCCCATTCTGAGAAAATGCCACAGTTTGCCACGCGTCAAACATATTTATGGATTTTGATGAGCAAATGATACCATTTTCCGGACGCTGTGAATACCGTAATACAATACGTGCCAGCTAAACGAAATCCACTTGGTTTGAAGGACTTTGTGCTGGCTGCCCGAGATGGGCTGGTATTGGATTTTGAAATCTATGTTGGCAAGGATACATTACCTAAGGATGTAATGAAAAATCTAGGACTAGGAGCGGGTATTGTGGAAAAACTTTGTCGCACAATTAACGGAAGCTGTGTGATTCTTTACGAGTCTGAACTGACGTTACTTTTGCTGGAAAAAAAATGCGACATTTTCCTAACTGGAACTGCAATTCCAACTAGAATTGGGCCAGTAGCGAAGAAACAAAAGGCGGTACAAAGAGGACAGTGGGATGAAAGAGTAAGAGACGACGAAAATGTGTGTGTCGTAAAATGGATGGATACAAAGGCAGTAACTCTGTTGTCAACATGTTCAGGGAGCGCTCCACCAGATAGCTGCAAGCGGTGGTGCAAGAAAGAAAAGCAGAAAATAGACGTAGCCCGGCCAGCAGCAGTAAAAAATTACAAAACCTGCATGGGTGGCATAGATTTGTGTGACAGATTAATTGCATACTACAGAAGTGCGATGCGAACAAGAAAGTGGACAGTAAGAACTTTTTGCCACTTTCTTGATTTGGTAGTCGTCAATTGCTGGATTATGTACACCCGCTGTTGCGCCGAACAAGATGTCCGACCCAAAGACCAGTTAGGCTTACTCAAATACAGAATGAATTTGGCTAAAGTGATGATGAAGTTTAGCGGCGGAAAGGTTGAACCCAACTTCTTGCTTCCTAGTTCTAGTTCACGTCCCAGCTCCATCACTTCGACAAGATCCAGCTTGACTCCTACAAACGATGTACAATAGACCAATGAACCACCCACAAAAAAGGTTCCACTAGTGGGTCCATCTGGATTTTCAAGTACTCATGTCTCCACTGTATATCATTGATGGGGCTATTTGGATTTGGAAATATTTATGGTTCCACTACAGTTAAAAAGATACTGGTCATCTAATGCACTGGCACTTGAAAATGTTGATAGCTGTTGCCAAAGCTGTCATGCCAATTGTTAATACGAGTACTTGAATATTTTTCGCCATACAATAAGAAATTGAATTGTATTGAGAGAAATATCAATAAAATATGGAGAACGAATTACGTTTCATTAAAAGGAAAGGCGGAACTGTGTTGCTGTACTATGGATATCAGTTCTATAAACATCGAGTTTATAAAAGCTCCAAAACTAGATGGATTTGTAGGCAAAAAAAGAACAACAAATGTACTGAGTAACTGTACATGAAGTACAAAAACACTAACCATCTAATGATTATATATGTAGGATATTTGTAGGTATCATCATCATCATCTCAGCCGAAAGACGTCCACTGTAATCTTATTATTAAAGAAATAAACAAAAAATTATAGTCTGTAAGGTATTTATGATATGGGCCTCTGTTTACATATTTAACATCTATATGTAAATATTGCCTGAAATAAATGAATTTATTATTATTATTATTAAAAAACAAAGATTTATTATGATTAAAATCACTAGTACTTAAATAATTCTTTTTTTCCTATAGGATGGTAAAATAGAAAAGTATACCGAACATTCGGATGGCTGTTTACCAGATGAAGCAAAAAATACAGTTGATCTGGCTATTGATGAGATTAAGTCCAAAGCTGCAACCTCAACTGACCCAATCCCTACAATTTTTCGCAATGTTATGGCCCCATTGTATGACAAGGGACTAGACAAAGTTACAAAGATATCGTATGATAGTTCAAAAAGTTCTATATACGAAAAAAGAAAACGGGAATTCGAAGTAAACAAATTGGTTTACTGTAACGTACAAGAAGTAGAAATACCGGCAATGTTAAAATCGTTTCTATTAGCGGATTACAATAGCGATGGGATAAGAGTAATTGTTATTGGTTCCAATGATTTCAAAAAAATATTAGATGAAATAGATGAATATTACGGGGACGCTACATTCCAAAGCACGCCTCCCCCATTCTCTCAATTATGGACTATGCATGGTAACTTTGGTAGTACTTCGGAAATGACAACTATAGTGCCGCCGATGATATATTGTCTTATGAGCGAGAAAACTGAGAAGGCGTACAATGTTTTATTTGAAACTAGCGACCCGCCCCGGCTCCGCACGGGAAAATGGTTATTGTGGGTTATCTTTAAGCATATTATGCATGTATTATACATATAAACCTTCCTCTTGAATCACTCTATCTATTAAAAAAAACCGCATCAAAATCCGTTGCGTAGTTTTAAAGATTTAAGCGTACAAAGGGACATAGGGACATAGGGACATAGGGACATAGGGACGGAGAAAGCGACTTTATTTTATACTATGTAGTGATCATCAAAGCGCAATGTCCAAATTGGGAGCCAAAAATTTTTTATTGAAATTTCAAAATAGCGATGACAAATGCTTTAAAAAAAGTATTCCTGACTGTTGTTGTGAAGCGTTGTTATTATCATTTTTTCAATGCATTATGGCGAAAAGCTAAATCTCTTGGATTTAAGTCAAAACTCCACCGACGTATAGTGGGCTTGTGCACAGCACTTCCGTTACTATCGGAAGAATACATAAAAGAGGGATGGGTCTATATCCAATCTGAGTGCAGGAAACGATAAAAATGAAACCGTTTATGACATATATGAATAAATATTGGCTTAAAAATGATGATTTTATTAAAAAATGGTGTATATATGATCAACTGCATCGCACGAACAATTTCGCTGAAGGGTGGCACGCCCGAATAAATCGTGCCATCAACAAGAATTACGTGACCATCTCCAAACTACTTTCAGTTTTGGAGAATGATGTATCAATTAACAAAATTACAATTGCGAACAACGGAAATAAGCGGCGAAAGGTGCAGAAAGAGAAAGATTCATTTATATTCAATGCACAAACTAAATTGAAAAACAAAGAAATAACCGTTGGTCATTGTTTAGAACAACTTCGATAGTAAATAGCAAAGAAACAAGCTTTCCTTTATAATATATTAATGATCGAACTAAAAATAAACACATTTGAAACATCAAACGCTCTCCTGTAAAATTTTATTTTTTTCTGTTACGGTATTGTACGTAGGGACCGTCGAAATAACATTTTTGTTATGCATTGTACACAGCATGACAATAACTAAGCCGCTTGACAACAAGGTGTCTGTTATTTTTTAAATATAGTTTTCGCCACAAAGGTTTCACTAAAATATGACTAGTGGGGCTATAAGTACTAAAAACGCTGGCTAAAACTAATGCTGTTGGTTCCACTACTAAAATGGGACCATAAGTACTTGAAAATCCAGATGGACCCACTAGTGGAACCTAGCGGTGGAACCAACCGTCCGAAACGCAAAATACGAGGAGGTAAAAGCTCTTCTTATAGGCACTATGCACAAGGATGTCAAAAAATTGTATGTGACTGCAGAAATATGGTCCTCTCCAACAGCCGAGACTTTCTTGGCCTTAACAGGCCATTAGAAGAAACATGTGAACTGTAATTTTTATTGCTGGATTGTGTGGTTTTCGCGACCGGGAAACATGTATTCACTCAAAATAAATTAAGGTCAAAAAAGTTTTTGCATTTTTTTTAGTGAATGGTCTACTAAAACCATATTTGGCGCAGTCGGTAGGATTACACTGTGCTGGACAACCGAAAATCGTGTTCAGTGTTCGTTTTAACGGTTAACAGTGTGAACCGCATTCCCAAAAAGTGATCGAACGTTTTGTGGAAGCTGTGACGCCCTAGAGGATACCTACTGCCTTCGTGGGACTAATTAAGATGATTGGTTTGCTGATGATACTGTAAGTACGCCCAGATATAGATCAGTTCATAACTCTCCTTTCCCGATTTCCAAGAATCTTTGTAATATTATTGTATTTACGATTTCTTTTATTTTTTATTTATATACTTTTATTTAACTATAGGAAACATAGAGCTGTATAGTACAGTCTTTGTTTTTTTTTTCTCTTATCGAAACTTAACATTATTAATCATGTCTGAACAACTAGAGCTTTTTAATTTAGCACTAAGAATTGTGCCGGATTACGATGGAAATTCAAATTCATTATATAGATTTCTAAATACTGCTCAAAAAATCTATACACAGTATTTTGATACAGCAAATGTAAATAATTTTCAAAATATTGTGGTTATAAATGGTTTAATCAGAAAATTGAAGAGAAAAGCTCTCGAAATTATAGATGTTAATTCTGTAGAAACTTGGCCATGAATAAAAGAAGTTCTGATTCAAAACTTTTCCGATCAAAGAGACGAAAATTCACTTAACCGCGATCTTGTCAATCTATATCAAGGAAATGAGAGCCCTCAGCAATTTTACGACCGTTGTATGAACATATTAATAATTTTGATGAATTACATAAATATTCACAAAGATGATGAAAATGTGATTTCTTGCAAGCGAGATTTTTTCACAGCTCAAACGCTTAAAACATTTTTAGCCGGTTTACGAGAGCCTTTAGGCTCTACTATCCGTGCAATGCGGCCCAAAAATTTACCTGAAGCTCTTCAAAACATAAAAGAAGAAAGAAACATAACATACTTACAAAAACGCAATAAATCCCAAAATTTGCCCACTAATAAACCTTTCAATCAAAATCTGAACCACCTTAAACAACGATTTACCCCAAACTGGCCTTTATTTACAGGTAGGTCTACCTGTAAATAAAGGCAATGAGGCAAAAATTACATGAAGTCTAATCAAAATCATCAATTCGGAAATACCAACATACCACAAAACTTTACTCGTCCATTCAACCAACAAAACTTTAGAAATAATTTTAAGGCCGCACCTCGAAAAAATAAAAGCGCATTGGAGGCGTGGTCTAGACGTGCGACGCGGGCACACGCGGGGCGCACCCCCCGCGGGGCTCGGGGAGCCGCCGGGTCCGTCAGTTTAAAATACCGCGCGCTTAACTGCCACGCTTTGTTGGAACAGAGCAGAGCTAGAATTTATACTATAATTGTAGTATTTGTATTTGTCTTAGTAAATAAACTGCTATATTTGTTTATTCCTTTCCATTTACCCTTATACGAATCAAAATTATTTTTTCTATGTACAAACATTTGACCTCTACAGTTTTTTTATAATATAGATTTTATTTGATTGTATATATCTTTTTATTTTGAGTTTATTTCTATTGAGTTTATTTTTGTTGTTGTTGTGACTTTGACTTTCGACTTTCGACTTTCGACATTGACTTTTACATTGACATTGACATTGACTTAGACTTAGACTTAGACTTAGACTTAGACTTAGACTTAGACTTAGACTTAGACTTAGACTTAGACTTAGACTTAGACTTAGACTTAGACTTAGACTTAGACTTAGACTTAGACTTAGACTTAGACTTAGACTTAGACTTAGACTTAGACTTAGACTTAGACTTAGACTTAGACTTAGACTTAGACTTAGACTTAGACTTAGACTTAGACTTAGACTTAGACTTAGACTTAGACTTAGACTTAGACTTAGACTTAGACTTAGACTTAGACTTAGACTTAGACTTAGACTTAGACTTAGACTTAGACTTAGACTTAGACTTAGACTTAGACTTAGACTTAGACTTAGACTTAGACTTAGACTTAGACTTAGACTTAGACTTAGACTTAGACTTAGACTTAGACTTAGACTTAGACTTAGACTTAGACTTAGACTTAGACTTAGACTTAGACTTAGACTTAGACTTAGACTTAGACTTAGACTTAGACTTAGACTTAGACTTAGACTTAGACTTAGACTTAGACTTAGACTTAGACTTAGACTTAGACTTAGACTTAGACTTAGACTTAGACTTAGACTTAGACTTAGACTTAGACTTAGACTTAGACTTAGACTTAGACTTAGACTTAGACTTAGACTTAGACTTAGACTTAGACTTAGACTTAGACTTAGACTTAGACTTAGACTTAGACTTAGACTTAGACTTAGACTTAGACTTAGACTTAGACTTAGACTTAGACTTAGACTTAGACTTAGACTTAGACTTAGACTTAGACTTAGACTTAGACTTAGACTTAGACTTAGACTTAGACTTAGACTTAGACTTAGACTTAGACTTAGACTTAGACTTAGACTTAGACTTAGACTTAGACTTAGACTTAGACTTAGACTTAGACTTAGACTTAGACTTAGACTTAGACTTAGACTTAGACTTAGACTTAGACTTAGACTTAGACTTAGACTTAGACTTAGACTTAGACTTAGACTTAGACTTAGACTTAGACTTAGACTTAGACTTAGACTTAGACTTAGACTTAGACTTAGACTTAGACTTAGACTTAGACTTAGACTTAGACTTAGACTTAGACTTAGACTTAGACTTAGACTTAGACTTAGACTTAGACTTAGACTTAGACTTAGACTTAGACTTAGACTTAGACTTAGACTTAGACTTAGACTTAGACTTAGACTTAGACTTAGACTTAGACTTAGACTTAGACTTAGACTTAGACTTAGACTTAGACTTAGACTTAGACTTAGACTTAGACTTAGACTTAGACTTAGACTTAGACTTAGACTTAGACTTAGACTTAGACTTAGACTTAGACTTAGACTTAGACTTAGACTTAGACTTAGACTTAGACTTAGACTTAGACTTAGACTTTGACTTTGACTTTGACTTTGACTTTGACTTTGACTTTGACTTTGACTTTGACTTTGACTTTGACTTTGACTTTGACTTTGACTTTGACTTTGACTTTGACTTCGACTTGTATGAAAAGTAGATGTTGGCCGATTCTCAGACCTACTCAATACGCTCTTGACTTCGACTTCGACTTTGACTTCGACTTTGACTTGTATGAGAAATAGATGTTTTCCGATTCTCAGACCTACTGAATACGCTCACAAAATTTCATGAGAATCGGTCCAGCCGTTTCGGAGGAGTATGGAATCGAACACTGTGACACGAGAATTTTGTATTAGTTAGGGCTCCCTATGATTACTAAAACTCTGCTCACCCCGTTAGGGAAAAGAGCGTGTCTTTACGTATTGTATTGTATATTATTTCGTTGTAGTTTATTTTATTTCACGCAATTACATTATTCAAACGTATCGATTAGATGGAGCGTCGTCAGTGGCATAGTGGTTCGTAGGTAAGTGCGGGTTCGAGACTCATTACCTACAGTCAAGAGCCGTCTAGCCATTGAAACTGAACACGCACATCGTAATACTCTGCCTTATAAACAAAGTGATTTTCATAGAACATTTCGGGTAATGTTTTGGGTGATGTGTAATGGTACGGGGTGATATCACCTTTTCGAAAGTAATGAGTAATGTGATATGGCATTATAACGTACTGTTTTGCGCATGTCTCAGGAAAGTTCAAGGTCTATATAGAGAAAGTTAACCCTTCAGTGGTGCAATATTATGCAGATGACCATGTTAATTTAAAAAAAGCATGTACTTAGTTTTTTTTCTTATTTCAAGCATAAGTCTCCGTTTTCTTGCCAAATCTGCCTTTTTTTTATTTTTTGGACGGCGTTTGTTTCCCATCTTAGTAATAAATTATTTTCGATTTCGCCGGTGCAATTTGCGATCGCCTAGCGCAGGTCCGTCGTCGGCAAAGGTAAGCGGACGACTGATCAGTGCGGGAAAGTGATGACGCTAAGCAGTGCCGTACGTGTATAACAGAGAAAGGTATGCTGTTGCGCGCTAGAACTAAACAGCGTAAGTGCCAAATTCTTTGGTGTCCATTTATACAAAAAGTAATGCACATAATAAAAATGTTTCGATATGAGACATTAATAAAGTTGAAACCCATACTTATGACCACGTTTCAGCATCCAATTCATTGCCGTTTACCTATACAAAGCGAAAAAAGATAATAGAAGGTGCAACTTTGGCTTAATGTTCTATCGATAAAATTTTCAGCAAACGTGTTTTCAGTGAATAGAGTCTTGAGATAATATGATCAAATAATGTATATCTAAAAATTAACTAACTTACTCTTATAGATTACGAGTACTGACGAGTCAAAGAACACTAAAATTTTCCAGGTGCCGCCTTAACAAAACAAATCAAAACCAACCAAAATTTAACTATTTTTATCAAGACCCAAAATTAACCCCAAGATCGAAACCTACCCCTATGAGCGGAATATCAAACATGCCTGAAAATAATAATGCTTCTAAAGAAGAAGGAGCACAGCCCATACAAAATTAACCCACGTCCTACAGCAAAGAGAAGTATCTTAAAAAATATATAAAATTAAGTTAAAAATTATAGAATTTGTCCGATCGCCATCCTTACATTCTAACTTATAAAAAATTGCTATGAAAATTCCTTCAGGAGGATTAATATGTAATAAAAATATTACAAAATACTCGGATATCTTGACTTGACATCGTTTATATACGTGTAACCTCATGCCCTTTAACGCGATATAACAAAGGAGACACCTCAGTTAGGCTATTGCGTTCTCTGTCGCACTTACGACTCTTATGGCCCCTCGGGCAGCGAACGTTTGCAATAAACTAAGTTATAATACTAAACATCGAACAGGTGCACATCAAAACTAGGTTTTTAGTCGTTATTGTTTAGACACAATACAATTATTTTGCTCTCGTCTAAAATAGTTTTTAACTTAAAACGTGGTGTTAAAACTTGCTCACGTTTTGGACAATAAAAATGAAAGGGATGCGTCATACATAGCGCTGTGCCCACGGCTGTGCCTCGTGCTTGTGTGCCTGCCGGGACGGCTGACCAATATTGTTTGTTTCACTCACTCTGGCTAGAGCAAGAGAGACAGATGCTTAGTAACGCCGCGCGTCTCCCGTGCAATTTGCACCTACTACGCAGTCCTGCGCTTGCGTTGATTGTGATTGTAGTGTGCCCTGTGATCTCTCGAGTGTTTTTCTTTCTACGACGTAGCTTACTCTTACCGGACCCGATAACTGCCTAGTGATTATGTTTTGTTAGACTGGATATTTTTTAATACGACTTGTGCCAAGTTACTACCGGAATTGATTAAGCCTAGTGAGTTTGGACACTGAAATGGAGAACAATTGTATTGTGTGTGAACATTTACTGCGACGGCGTCGGAGACACATTCTAAATGAACATTTTTTACTATCAAGACCGGATTTTCTACAACATATACCCCAAGCGGTACGTACTTTTTGTGTAATAGTTGTGTAACCACACTAAACAACTGTTTACAGAATGCAAAAGAATCGGCGGGTTAGGCCCATAAATGAATCAAGGCCGACGCAGTGGTTTAAATACAAATGCGGTGGCTGCAGGTTTGATTTGTAAAGGCCCTTAGGCGATTGTTATTGTCCTTCTAGTAATCTATATTACTCATACATTTAAAGTTAATAAAGCATGCAGTATAGTACATTACGATATTAGTGCGTTATGGTGGTTATAACTCACGAGGCGGAATATCAGCCCGAGTCGAAGGCGACGAGGGCGTAATAGAGCCGAATGTGTTTAACCAATATACGCATGTATATCGTACGACGATTTTCAACACACTTGCGAGGAAACAGAATAAAAAATCATGATATTATAATTATTATTATTTTTAAAATACCTAATAAACACAGTTGCTTTCCTGCCATTTTACTTTTTTTAATCCGCGTAGCGCGTTGCGTATAATTTAGAAAAGAAGTATTGCTTTTTTTTGGGGTAGAAAGGTCGTAAAAGCCGTAGAATTGTAATAATTAAGTAATAACATAACACACGCGTGTTTTATGAGCTGCTTTCCATATCTAAAACCGGTGGAATTAGATCCACTTTACGAGCAGGGGTGTTGAAAAATAAATAATCAAACATTTAATAATAAAAAGCTATGACGTATATTATTCTTCTTTATTTTCTTAATCCCGTTTGTTTTATTTTTTTCAGATACCGACAGATGGAACGAGATCAATGTGTAATGCTTGTTTTAATTTGATTGAGAATCGTATAACCCGACGATCTGGTGGACAACCTCCTACTCACGACATAGTAGCGGATAATTATTGTGTTCAATGTCAGCATTCACTACTACGACGTCGTAGCCATGTTCTGAACGCAGATTTATTAGAAGCACGACGAGACATTGTAGAATATATCCTACGTGACCTACAACCGCCACAGGAGGTAAATAATTATTTTCACTACTGTTTTATTATTTAACGACAATAAAAACACTTTGGGCATCTTTCTTGAAACTAATCAGATTTTTTGTGTTGTAGATCCCGCTTGATGGCACGAGGGCAGTGTGTCATACGTGCTGGGTACGAATCGACTCTATTATTAATAGAGCTCCAATAGCTCAACCCAGGCCTGCACAACCTTCTACTTCTATGGTGGTCCAAGGATTAACAAGAGCAGCCAATACATCTCGTCGATGCATGATTAGGAATTGTAACAACCAGCAACTCCGCTTTATGCCAAATTCTATAAAAATACATCTTCTTAGTTATTGTAATATATACATACCTCCACTAGCCCGCATCTGCAACCAACATATACGATCTCTTTCTCTCGAAGAATTGATTGAAAATATAGCCCATGAACAGTCAGAAATCTACCCTCAAAATGTACAAGACATAATACAAATGTTTGTTAAAGACAGAGAGAGAAGGCATAATCTTGATTTTGAAAATATTGATGAAATGTCCGAAGATGATCTTCATTTTTGGACGGGCTTAAATCATGAAAAATTCAATATATTGTTGAATCAACTCCCGACACTGCAACGACGCTCTTCAACTCCTAAAGTGGATTTGGCAGTTTATTTGTGTAAACTTCGAAATGCAGAGCCCAATACAAGAATTGGTGTTATATTTGGCTTTTCCAGACACACTGTAGGAAGAAAAATACGATTAGTAAGATCTTGTCTTACAACGGACTTTGTACCGCTGCACATGGGATTGGATCATTTATCTCGTGAAGAAACAATACAACGAAACAGGTTAATACCACAGTATATATTCGGCAGTGAAGAAAATCCCAAATCAATTATCATACTCGATGGTACTTATCTTTTTGTTGAAAAAAGTTCAAATCACTTATTTCAACGACGAAGCTATAGCCTTCACAAATATAGAAACCTAGTAAAGCCATTTATGATAGTTTGTGCTGACGGTCATATACTTGACATAATCGGACCGTACGCCGCTACTACCTCAGATGCTGATATATTGAGACAGATTTTAACGAATCACGGTGATGCCATTGAAGATTGTGTGTGGCATTATTTCTTCCAGGAAAATGATATTTTAATACTGGACAGAGGCTTCCGGGACGCGATTCCAATTGTACGGGAATTTGGCTATGAAGCCCATATGCCTCCATCAAACACTCGAGGTCAAAGACAACTAAGCGCGGAAGATTCCAATAAATCAAGGCTTGTCACCATTTGCAGATGGGTTGTTGAAGCAATTAACGGCCGTCTTAAAAGAGATTTTAAAATGTTTCGACACAGAGTGTTCAATCGTGATTTGCCACACGTGTTTGAAGATTTTAAAATAGCAGGTTCACTGATAAATTGTTTTCAAGAGCCATTCCATGACAGTGAATATACTGATGCATTTATAGAAATAATACACCGCAATGTGCATAAACCAAACCATTTGGCTGATTATGTACAGGATAATAACCTCAACCAGCAAAGAGTACCATTCAGAAGGTTAGAAGCGACCAGTGAAGAAGTGAGCGATTTTCCCCCACTATCTTACGAAGATCTGATTATGATAGCTATTGGGACATATCACCCAAAAATAGCTCGTTCATATTGCAGTGAACACATAAATGCGACAGGTGTTTATGAAATTGAATTTTACAGGCACTCAGAAGGAGTAAATATTAACGATTTAGAAAATAATGTCTTGTTAAGATGCCGAATTCAATCACGACACGTTCGTAGAAGACAGTACTATACGTATGTGCTTTACAACAGAGAACTCGAAGGAAGAAATGCTATAGTTGAGTACTATTGTACATGCATACATGGCTGCCGGACACTGGGTGTATGCGCCCATGTTATGACGGTAATATATTACTTAGGTTGGATGAGAAATAATCCAGAACCTATGAACCACCCGGCACAATTCCTAAATAATGTATTAAGAGACATTGAAATTCAATAAATGGATGTACGAATATAAACAAAAAGTTACGTAAAAAAACTGATTTTTATTTTTTGGACTCTCTTTAAACTCATAATAAATAAATAAATATTAATAATAATTTTATAAACTTACGTTTGCCAGGCAATATACGTGATTATGCAAAAAACATATATTTTGGACATTTCTCCTAACTAAATGTTCAAAGCAATTTTTTTATATGTTAGACTGTAAGGATGGATTTTTAAAGTATGCCATCTTTTTATACTTAATTTTATCTATTTTTTGAGATACTACTCATTTCTGTAGGACGTGGGTCGATTTTGCTCGTTATTCTTTATTCCAAAACCGAATTATAAACCACAACAGTTAAACCCAAACGCGAAACTGCGGCCAGGCCCTTAAACACACCATGTATGGTATGTTGGAGTTTGCCTACTATATTGTCTCTCCGTAGAGTCTAAAGGCCTTAACTTTGATAAACGACATCGGCTGCCGTCTTGTAGATAGAGGTTGTGTGTGTCGTCCGCTCCGCGACAGTACTAGCGCAGTGTTGTCCTTATAGTCCGGGAGCCGAGGGCTTAAACACCTACCTCATCGAGTACCCCAATAGGCTATCTCTAGGTCGTTAACCGTCACTTAAACACTGAAAAAAAAAATAGTCTGCCAAAGCCGATCCTGCCGGGTCATCGAAATTTTCGACGTATTTTTTTCGTGGAACTTACCTCATAAAGTACCCGAATGAAAGTGGTGGCATCAGTTAACCATTGATTAATAATGTATAAAAAAATTGGTCTGCCACTGCGCAACCTGCCGGAAGTACTTGGCAGACGCCCTGAAATGTGCCCATCTGACACCCTTCACTTACCTCATCGAGTACCCCAATAGGCTATCTCTAGATCGTTAACCGTCACTTAAACACTGAAAAAAAAAATAGTCTGCCAGAGCCGATCCTGCCGGGTCAACGAAATTTTTGACGTATTTTTTTCGTGGAACTTACCTCATAAAGTACCCGAATGAAAGTGGTGGCATCAGTTAACCATTGATTAATAATGTATAAAAAAATTGGTCTGCCACTGCGCAACCTGCCGGAAGTACTTGGCAGACGCCCTGAAATATGCCCATTATTGCCCATCCGACACCCTTCACCTACCTCATCGAGTACCTCGATGGGACCAACGCCGAAAAATAACCAAAATGCCTGTGATAATGGATCACAAGGTCTGCCAGGTCAAAACTTGTCGAAACTTAGTGTTTAAATCATTTGAAGTAATTTTTTTCATTTTTTTTTATTTCTTTTTTATTCGTTTATCCAAAAGGGTAAATACATTTTAACAAATTACTTCAAATGATTTAAACACTAAGTTTCGGCAAGTTTTGACCTGGCAGACCTTGTGATCCATTATCACAGGCATTTTGGTTATTTTTTGGCGTTGGTCCCATCGAGGTACTCGATGAGGTAGGTGAAGGGTGTCGGATGGGCAATAATGGGCATATTTCAGGGCGTCTGCCAAGTACTTCCGGCAGGTTGCGCAGTGGCAGACCAATTTTTTTATACATTTATTAATCAATGGTTAACTGATGCCACCACTTTCATTCGGGTACTTTATGAGGTAAGTTCCACGAAAAAAATACGTCAAAAATTTCGATGACCCGGCAGGATCGGCTCTGGCAGACTATTTTTTTTTTCAGTGTTTAAGTGACGGTTAACGATCTAGAGATAGCCTATTGGGGTACTCGATGAGGTAAGTGAAGGGTGTCAGATGGGCACATTTCAGGGCGTCTGCCAAGTACTTCCGGCAGGTTGCGCAGTGGCAGACCAATTTTTTTATACATTATTAATCAATGGTTAACTGATGCCACCACTTTCATTCGGGTACTTTATGAGGTAAGTTCCACGAAAAAAATACGTCAAAAATTTCGATGACCCGGCAGGATCGGCTCTGGCAGACTATTTTTTTTTTCAGTGTTTAAGTGACGGTTAACGACCTAGAGATAGCCTATTGGGGTACTCGATGAGGTAGGTGTTTAGGCCCTCGGCTCCCGGACTATTATGGAACATCGTCATCATCACAGACAAAGCTTCCAGAAATTCAAATCCCAACATTCAATCGGCAAAAGGCTGGTGAGCTACACCTTTATTCAGTTATTAAAGTCTGTCATTGCCATAGCATCTGACATGTGACAGGATATTCAGAAATTATATTATCTCATAACACATTTAGGAGGTGAGCCGTTGGATATTGTTGTTAACTTGCCATTGTTATCCACCCGCTACAAAGAAGCTTTAGAATTATTAAGCTCCAGATATGATAACAAATTCAAGGTAGTTATAGAGTATACCAACCAACGCTTTACTTGAACTGCTAGCAGACAAATCAATGCATAAAAACAGGTAAAATGGAGTCCCCGACTTCTACTCCATCAGAACATGAGGTGCCTTCTACTAGCTCCTCCACCGCTATATCGAAGCTCTCCAAAAACACAGCAGCGGTCTTTCCTCAAGTTTAACTTTTGAATTTACAATTATTCCCTATGCAAAGAAAATGTTAATTATTAAAATACTGATTTAAGATACTGATTTATACCAAACGGTAATCGATCTGCCACTCTCATTTGTTAAATAAAAAAGCGGCCAAGTGCGAGTCGGACTCGCCCATGAAGGGTTCCGTATCAGCAAGTAACACAATATAAAAGTTCTTGTAGTTCGTTGTAACTTTGATCGATGTTTTAGTAATTAGTGAAGGGAAATTGCGGTTTACGATTTATGACGTATTAAAAAAAAACTACTAACTAGATCCCGTTCAAACCAATTTTCGTTGGTAGTTTGCATGGTAATGTACATCATATATTTTTTTTTGTTTTATCGTTCCCTTATTTTAGAAGTTAGACACACATTTTACCACTTTGGAAGTGTCTCTCGCGCAAACTATTCAGTTTAGAAAAAAATGATATTAGAAACCTCAATACCATTTTTGAAGACCTATCCATAGATATCTCACACGTATGGGTTTGATGAAAAAATTTTTTTTAAGTTTCAGATCTAAGTATGGGGACCCCCCAAAATTTATAGATTTATTTCAATTTTTTTGTGAAAATCTTAATGCGGTTCACAAAATACATCTACTTACCAAGTTTCAACAGTATAGCTCTTATAGTTTCGGAAAAAAATGGCTGTGACATACAGACGGACGGACGGACGGACAGACAGACAGACATGACGAATCTATAAGGGTTCCGTTTTTTGCCATTTGGCTACGGAACCCTAAAAATAAGTTATATTTAGAAGATTTGAACTCGTTGCAAGTTTATTCTAATACATCATAATATATTCACATAACAGAACTAACTGAATATTTAATAATGTAATGATTCATTCTTCAAAAAATAAGTATTGCATGATCGGTGACGGAACACTCCCAGAAGACGAAATGTATGTTTTGGCAGGTATTACTTGAGATAACGTTAATGACTTGAGTAACATAATGCCATCAATGCGTGACAACTGTAATAGGACCAAGATTCAAGGAATTATTGTTTTTTTTAATAAAATTGCGAACCGGAAATTCAAATGAACTCATCAAAACTATGATACAGTTACCATCGGAACAATTGGTTTCGGAATACAGCGATGAAGATAAAATTATAATAAAACCTTAAAAAACTAAATAGTTTGAAAAAGGATATAAAACAAGGAAGAAAAATTTAAAGTACACGTGCTTGCTTGGAATCCAAAAAACTCCATGAAATATACCTGAAGAAAGAGGTAATGATACTTAAATCTGGTTTAAAGGTACTTGTCTGATGAGGAAATATTTACTCTTTACGAGGTAAATTAATTGTGTTGTGCTCGGTAGGTCTTTATAAGAGCGGTTCTGCACTACGTTCGATCCGAATCCAAGAAAATAAGTTCCGATAATGGTCCGAAGTAGCCGTAGAACTATTTCTATGGTAACCAGGGGTATTTTACTTCGAATAATTTTGCTTCCATACTAGTTTGATCGGGCAGATTAGTACGTACGTCGTACACTGCTAAGTAGATGGCAGCATAATCGGATTCTTGACAGTAACAAAATGTTTTTATGCAATGAAAATTGGAGTATATTACAATTTTCGTGTGTTTTTACACTGTGGATTAACCTAAGTAAAATTATTTACACAATATTTTAGATTTTTTTTTAGGTGCTCCATAAATTGTTGAACGAAATATCCGCCATGTCTGCCTTTTGACAATTCTTGACGAGTCAGGTTGGAGTTGCCAGAACGTGCTAAAATTTACGAATATAGTTCCTTTTGTTTGGCTAGAGACGAACTGACTCGTAGAATGATCTCACAAGGGGATTAGGATTCGTGGACGATGGAGAGGTTGTAAAAAACCAATTAGCAGACCACGTGCTAGTATTTATGATACGAGGCATATTTAAAAACTATAAACAGCCGATAAGTTACAGTTTTTGTTCCGGCAGCACAAACAGAGAAGAACTATCTATAATGATAAAAAAAATGATAAGAAAGCTGCACAGTGCTGGTTTCAAGGTCCTGGCTACAGTATGTGACCAAGGCACATCAAATGTCAGTGCTGTGAATTATCTAATAGAACAAACAAGAATTGAATATTTACGACGTGGGGAGGTAATAAACAAAGCGGTATTAGAAGTTGATGGGGCTGAAATAATACCACTATACGATGTTCCACATTTATTAAAAGGAATAAGAAATAATTTGCTCAACAAAAACTTACAATTCAATATGGATGGAAGAATGCGCACAGCAAAATGGGAGCATATATTAAAACTTCATGAAAGTAACCCCGTAAATGGATGGATTGTTTTATTTTGGATGTAACGTTTTAAACGAGCAGTTGTAGTTCATAAAGAATTAACTTCTAAATTTGTTTCGGGAGATGAGCAAGTCAGTTGCCCTGTAGTACCAGGTATGAGTGCTCTTAGAAAAATTGGACACGAATATAGAATGGGACAGTTACGAGACACAAACCCCATTATATCTTTGTTATGTATGGCAAAAACCTCAAGCGAAGATAAACAAGACATGATACGTGAGATTTGTGTGCACCCAAGCTTTCGTTTATGTTATTGGAGTGGCCAGCAAATTGAATATTATAATAGTTATCTTCAGAAATTTCGTAAAATCACTATAACGATCGATGCAACCGGCTCTTTCTTCAAGAAAATTACTTTACCCGACGGCACAATAGCAACAAGAAGATTATTTTTATACGCAGGACTCATTACCGCCAATGAAAAATTGAAATCCGTACCTACATTCCAAATGATAACAGATGCACATGATCAGCAATCTATTTCGAAGTGTTTAGAAAATTGGTTAAGTTTTATACCATGCCCTCCACATGAAATTATAACGGATGATTCTTCGGCAATAATTTTAGCTTGTGTCAAAGCTTTTGCGTTGTATAATTCCACAAAAGATTATTTAAAACAAATGTTTTCGGTTTTAAATAATTCCGCTAATAAACCAAATGTTTTTATGAGATTGGATACAAGTCATTTTATAAAAACCTTGCATAATTTGTCTTGTTTTAAACAAGATATAGATAGCAAGATTAAATATTTCTATATTCGGTGCATTAAACTCATTAAAAAAATAGAGGACTTTGAAGTCACAAAAAAATTAATTCACGATATTATTGAAGTTTGCCTTGGCGTAACTAATGATGTTGAAAACGACAACGACTATATTGCAGCTAAAACTAGCATTGAAAGGTTATTTGAAAAACAACAGCACCAAGATACGCCAGCAGACGAGGATGAACATGATAAATATTGCTAATCACATGAGTTCGATGATGATAGTACAGATAATTTAGAGTTTATTATGTGGTTTGACAAAGCCGTCGAGAGTGTAAAATTGAAAAATCCAGCCAAAACTTACAAACTAATAGAAATGTATTGTACTATCCCGCATTCATCCCAACGTTTAGAGGATTATTAATTAAGTTGCCGATGTGGTCAAATTTCTTTGTCCTGTCTATAATTCAGAAAATAAAGCTCCATCTTCATCAGGTGTAGAGAGTTATTTTAAAACGTTAAAGAACCTTATTTTCAAATCAAAAGTTCAAAGGTATAGAGTTGACGAATTTTTTAAACATCATTCAAATTTATTGGATGGAGAAATGAAATCAGCATTAAGTGACTTAAATCTTAATGTAAGGAACAAGTCAACTCCTGCATCAAAGCATACCCAGAAGCGCAAATCAAAATTTACCAAACAGTCATGTCACAAAATAGAAAAGAAACCCAAAATTACACCGGAATCAGGACAACTTTTTGCAAGCGATTCAGTTTTTTCGGATGAGCCATCATATATTGAAAATTGGAGAGGCCAAGCTAAAGTACATCTTACGAAAAATATAAACAAGATAAACTTTATTAAAAATGGTAACCTATGTCAACCTGTGAACGTTGCGGGTAATATTGTTAGTGTGACTAATACTTGTGGCTTCGATTCAGTTATGTTTCTGTTTTGCGTAGGATGTATTGAGAATGAAAATATTCGAAGTATTGTACTGCCTGATAGCTATGATAATTTGATTTCGAAATATGTAAAAAGCTTGATTGACACCAATGACTTAAGTACATGCTATACTTTGAGAGCAGAAATAATTTCACAATATGCAGACCAGGTGACAGAAAATAAAATTTCAATTATGTATAATTTTGAATGTAATATAACTCATATATTTGAAAAAGTTATTTTTGATTATTTGTATAGCGTCTTTTTTACTAAATCGTGTTGTAATGCATGGTGCCAGTCAAGCATGACAAAAAAATATGCATTTCTCAGCATAAACATAGATCTCATTAATATATTTGATATAAGTATTTTGGAAGAGCTTATTTTAATTCAAGAAGAGCAAAAAAAATGTATACTCTGTGATGATCAAGTCACGTACAGATATGAACTTCCAAACCTAATATCCTTTGATTTGAATCGAACAGAGAAACAAATGCTAAACAATATTCCACGGACTATCAATGTAAAAAATACATAAAGATATTGGTGCAGTTGAGTTCATTCCTGGATCAACCTGCCTTGCCTTGGTCATTACAGATCTCACGGATTTTTCTGTGACCGCGTTATTACTTATGACGATTTGTGTCTAAAGTTTGTTGATAGCGGACTTGATCAACCAATTTTCTTACATTCTTTAACTTATGGTTTCATTACATCTTAAATAAAAAGTATCATTAGACCTTGGCAATTAAGTAATTGATTTGTGATCCATTCAATTTTTTTTTAGGTACTAAAAATAACAAAAAAAGTTATATGAAAATGATAGTAAATTAAATTAATTACTTTGTTAAATAACAAAAAAATATACGTATTGGTTTCAAAGATTACTATTTTTCATATGTCAACTTTGTCAGTGCAATTATTTTTATTGATTAAAATACTGTTTTATCAAATGTATTTTATTTAATGTTAGACCCGTAAATAATTGTAATAATGTATTTTATTTTTTCATAACTAAAATCATTATCCGTATTTTTTCCGATATTGTGGCCACCCTAATAAGAATATTTTTTCACAAATTTAAAAATTCGTTATTTCTAAGAAAGGAAGAAGTTAATTAAATACATAGATGCATAAGTTTGTACTACGAAATGACTACATTTTTTCGTAGTGATGCGTTTATTAATTGCACCGCCCCCCTTATCTATAAATACAATTTAATGTTTTGATGTGTGTGGTTCGAGGGCTCACATATTTAAAGCTATAACTTTAAAACGGTTTAAAATATACACCTCATACTCACGGGGTAACATTAGGCCAACTTGTGCTAAAATTTGGAACACACCTGAGAAACCTTACATCAAAAGTTAATTTGTAGCATCAACGTAAATTATGAGACCAGGAGAACTGAGGGACCACAACATTATTGGATTTACTTCGTTAGTGTTAATTAAGAAGAGTTCTTATTTATGTATGTAGCCCTATAAATTATCTTCTAAATATTACCATTCACCTTAATCGGATAATTGGTCAGATTCAGTAAATATAATAATTCGCATAGTTCATGTGAGGGACCACATTTGACGATCTGTAGCGCTTGACTTATAACTTCTACAAATTTTATTTTCTGCCTACAATTATTTTAAACCTCCTGCTAAATCTTTGTTTACTCGGAACCAACGAAATCCACTGTGGCCTTTCGAAGGGAACGCACATAATTATTTTAGGCTAAGAGTATTGCTTACATCGATCTATTCTATAAGAATAATTATCTAATAATTTACCGTGTCTGCAAATAAAAATGAATGACCCAGGACCTAGTAGTACTAAATATTGTAAAATAGTATTTGTAAAAAGCAAGAGGGGCGGGGACGTACTACTACGGGCTGGACACCGATACCTCTTTTCAAAACGAAATCTTAACGATTCGTGTATATGGCGCTGTACAAATCGCTCCTGTCCCGGAAGTTTGACATTGGAATGTGATAAAAGAAGCGTACTTCGAGAGAAAAAGCATACTTGTATTCCGTTGTTGTATTCCACATTTTGAAGAAAATTAAGTACAGAAAATAATGGATAAAGTTAAAACAAGAATAACGCATGACTTTGCAGGTTTGAAGAGAATTTATGATGAGGAGACGCTTCATTTAAAAGAACAAAGCGATTATGTCGAATACTTGCCTAATTTTTACCAGAAAAAAGACTCTTTGCGAAGAGCACGAAATAAATCTTTGAACGTTGCAAAAACGACATTCAATGCATTGAAGGATGTTGAACTCCCGGAAATTTTAATAAATGATTTTTTAACTATCGATGACACTGAGGAAGATGAAAGAATTATAGTGTTCATGTTAAGAGAAATGGAGGGAAAGTTACAAAATATCACCATATTTTTCGGCGACGGAACATTCAAGTCAGTTCCAAAACTTCCAAATCCGTTTGTACAACTTTACTCTATTCATGGAGATTTTCGTAGTACAGATACATCCAACAATATTTTACCAATCTTTTTCGCATTCCTACCGAACAAGACCCAACGAACGTATTTAATACTATTTAAACTAATAAAACAAAAAGTGCCCCAACTGAATCCTTTAAAATTCAAAACAGATTTTGAAATCGCTGCTGTCAATGCCATACGCGAAGTATTTCCAACTGTTACTGTGACGGGTTGTTTTTCTCATTTGGGACAAGCACTATGGAAAAAAGCTCGCTCATTAAAAATGGGTGAAACGCAAGAAATTGCACAACACATTTCACGCTGCATTGCGCTTGCACATCTTCCAGTCGTAATTATATCTGAGGCTTGGATTCATGTTCTTGAAGATGCGCCGAGTGAGACAGAAAGTTTAAATCAATATTTTGAAAACCAGGGGCTGAGTCCAAAAAACATTAATATAATAAGCTGCTACAATGAGCGAAACCGCACCATAAACAGCTTAGAGGGATGGCACTTTAAACATTTATTACTGAAAGGTCAGATCAATGTCAAATATTTGTGCAATGTAAAGAATACGAGTATACCGATGACAAAAAAGTCTTATTTATGTAACAAAGGAAATCATTACTTGAATTGAATACTGTGCATCAATTATTAAACATTTTTTAAAAAGAAAACGCACACAAGTCTGTTATAATATAAAGGATATTGGAAGTTTTAAAAAAGTAATGCTGATTTTCAATTTGTACAAAAATTACAAATTCAGTACGAGTAAAATTTGACTATTAATATTGGAAAGTGTATTCAGAATTGTATCAAAAGGTTTTGCATAATTCAGAAGTATTAAAGTTTCCCCTTCAAGATAATCCGAGAATATCTGATAGGCATGAAGCACAAATTATCCATCATCAAACATGAATTCAAACAAAAATGGTTGAATGCTCACAAAATCACAAATAGATTTGAAGACAATAATGCCACGTGGCTAAAAGGCATTGTGACTTTAACGAGCGCAGCTAGGTGAAGCACAATAGATGCCATTCTTTTGCTATCTCTTATCTAATCTTATTGTTAATATTATAAGTTATAACTGTGCAGGAAGAGGTGAAAGCTCCATTTATATACCAAAATTGTTTTATTTGTTTGTTATAGGAGTCAGCCTCGGGCGTCCTCACTAGTTATTTATAGACTCAAGACTCAAGTGAGAGAAGTAAAAGACGAAAAGCCGAAGAACTCCGGTCAAAAGACATAGAATAATTGACATAATAATATGAAACACTGTTTAGAACCGACACGGCGGCACGGTCAGTCAGCCGTCGATAGTTTATTCGTGTTGGCAACACCTGTGATGTGACAGTTGTCAATGTCATGTAAAAATGGTAAAAAAGTGAGGTTATATAGTTTTCGGTTCGTGCTGAAAGTGCTAAAGCACGAGGCTTCTTATTAAAAGCCAAAAATTTTAATCCGTGTACGGGAACGGTTCGATCAAACACCGGCCACGGGGCCAGTGTACGGGAAACACGGCAACGTATTTCGGTTTACGACAAACACTAAAAGACATTTTGTTAGTGAAAGTTAAAGGCCTTGTTTAGTGCATTACGGCAAATGTTAATCGTATCCCCATTTAACGGACATTAAGTGTGAGGTGTACTGGTGCGCTGACAGTCGGAGATGGAACCAGACGACTACGGGAGCTATGAAAATGAAAATGAAATATGTTTTACTCGAAGTAAGATTTTACAAATCACTTTTCGACGTCGAGCTACGAGGTATTATGGGTATCCTTCCGTCATACTCCTTCCTCCTCCCTCTTGTTAGCCCTACCTTCCCTTGGGGACACATTGAAGACGGCGGACACCGGATTAGATGTAAGTGGGTTACATTTGTTTATATTCTTCACCAGCAGGGCTAGCATGCGCACTATAGACATAACTCAGAGAAGAGATAATTTGTCTTACCTGTCAAATTTGTCTATTACTCTAACATGCCAAGCCAACCCATTGGGACTCAGAAGTCTACGAAGAGTGAATTTTCTCTTCAAAGACATAACAAAGTTGCTAACAGTATAAAACAAAACTTTTTTCTTAAAAGGAACACCACATAATGTCTTTATAAATAATATGTCGTTCATTCCCATTCGGTCATTGTTACCTTTAAACACCCAATTGTCTTTGGATTGTCTATAGTCCCTTGACTGACTGTCACTGTCAGTCTTCAAAGTTTCGGATTACCGTTGGAGGGAAGTGCTATACAGAAATTGAATTGACTGATTTAGTTTCAAATTGTGGATTCCAAAAAAATGGAAAGAGAAAAAAAAAAAGCAGATGTAAGTACTACCTACTTATCGTCAATATTGAAGCAAAATATCGCAACTAAACTAACTCAAAGCCCAATAATACCCATGTATATTTTAGTTAAAAAGTTTCACACTTATTGGATCATACTTCAAATACTTAAATTAAAAAATAACTTCTGTCTTTATTCGAATTTAACAGGATAAGGAGGAATGCTGCTCAAATAAAATACCTATTTGGGTATATGAGCCAACACCGCACATTTGCGGCGGGTGAATTTCGAGGGCCGCCTGGCCATGTAGCCGAGTGGCAGAGGCTCATGCCAGCCCTCGACGAAATCGGACCCGCGAGGTTCGTCGAGCAATGGAAACTCGTAAGTACATACATACAATACACTTTTATAAAAATGATAACGAGGTCGGTAGCATGTGGAGAGGAGACACACTGGATGTTAAGTGACCTTCCCAAAGTAACTACCAAGCCGTTATATAATTTAATTTTTGGTTATATAATTTAGTTTTTCTACTTTGACTGGTTGCCTTCCTCTAATTGCATATTTCCTGGAACATATTACCTAGAACCTTTCACTACAGAAGAGATATCTAAGTGGATGCAGTATATTCAGACATGTCTTAATGAAGTGTGTTCCGTCGCGTTTTAAGGGAAGCTAAACTCGGACCAGAAAATAAGAATTCATAACATGTGTCGCAAAGTTGGCGATGGAACATCACAGCTAGCCGTCCACTACCAAGGGCTTAAACAAAAAGCCATACAAGTCCAGTATGCGTTCAAAAAACTTAGGGAAAGTTTTGACCTGTCCAACCAACTTAAACAGAGCATTCAGGAGTCTGCAAAACCTGTTCCTGGCCCAGTTTCCTTCGCCGATATGGTCAAAAACAGTTCTAATAATTTAATTCAGGCAAGTACACTTAGCTCAGTAGCGATTTTTCCGGTTGATAAATCTAGATCAAGTGAAGAAACTAAATCCTTAGTCCAACAGATCATTAGACCTAAAGAGTTGATTACATGTGAGAGGTCTTAGGAAAGTTAAAAATGGAGGTGTAATTATAAGCACTGAGTCTAAAGATGACATTCAAAAATTGAAAGAATCTGAACAACTAACCACCTCAGGACTTACTATTGACGATGCCCTTAAACGTAAGCCAAGAGTAGTTATTATTGGAGTGCCCTCATCAATGCAGGATTCGGAAGTGCTTAATTAATTGCATTTTCCAACAAAATCTAGCAGAAAAAATGCAGAACTTGACCTTGGAGAAGTTTTTAGCCTCTATTAAGTTAAGCCATAAATCTGGCAGAAAGGATGCAGCGACTTGTAATTTCATAATCGAAGTTCCGGGCGCTATTCGTAAAGCCTTACTCGCAAATGAAAGAGCATTTGTTAACTGGTCGTCCTGCCCGTCAGGGACTTCACCCTTCAACCGTTTGATAGACATGCCATTCCAGATTAGTATTTTGCACCTGCGGCTGTTTACTCAACTAGAGTCGAGACTCGACTAGACCAGGATATTCCAGTTGCAGAAACAGTGGAGATCTCAGGTGATGGATCTGATAGTGTTGAACAGCAGCCGGTAAATGTTCTTGAGCCAGAACCAGTGGAAATCACAGCTGCTTCATCAAATCGCGGACCTGACGTACAAAGTGAAGTTTTTCCTCCAAGTGAAAGTGTTCCTTCACTAAACATTCCATCTGAGCTGAATATTCCTAATATAGATCCAATGGATGGAACAACTACACCACCAATTGACAGGTCTCAGAGTACCAGTATCCTCCAGGAAATACATCAGTAGGGGAGTATTGGGCATTCTAAAACAGTTTTCGGATCATCGTTCACTGGCACTCCGTTCATCTCGCCTCGCTATCGCTCCGCTCGTTTCACTACGCTTAGTGAACAATGATTCGAAAACAGTTTTAGAACACCCAATACTCCGTTATGAACGGAACGGGTGTAGAAAGTGATCAGTGTAAACGAGTCGTGTTGAATACTCACCAGAAGTTTTCTAAAACTCTCTCCCACACACACACACACACACACACATACACATTACGTTATTTTTAGTATATTATGTAGTGTAGCTTGAAAATCGACTCACTCTGTTAAGGTCTACTTTATTGATTTGACATTCTATTCAATCATGAAATTTGTAAAACAGAATGACACGTTAGAGCTTGATGCCATATGTTCAGTAGAAAAAAAAAATGTTTCGCGACATGGAAAATTATTACCTAATACAATACGATGTGTAATTTGTGGTCCTTCTAACTGTGGAAAAACTAATTTGATCATAGGACTTTTGTTACATGAAAATGGGTTAAGATACAATAATCTATACGTATATTCTAAGTCTTTGTATCAACCAAAATACATTTTCTTAGAAAAGGTGATTGATATGGTGCCAGGAGTTTCATTCAACAAATATCTTGAAAATGATGAAGTCATATCATCTAGTGAAGCTAAACCAAACTCCATAATAATATTTGACGATGTTGCATGTGAAAATCAAAATAATATTCGCGATTTTTTTGCGATGGGAAGACATAAAAATATAGATTGCTTTTATTTAAATCAAACTTACTCTAAGATTCCTAAGCAACTAATAAGAGATAATTCAAACTTAATAATTTTATTCAAACAGGATGATATCAATCTGAAACATGTTTATGATGAGCATGCCTGTTCTGATATGTCTTGGTCTCAGTTTAGAAATATGTGTTTTGAAGTGTGGAGAGATCCATTCAGTTACGTAGTAATTAATAAAGACTGTAAAAAAAATAATGGTTGTTATAGAAAGAACTTTGATACTTATATTGTTTTTGATCAATGAATTATTTATATGAAGCGATGCATTGTTATAATCGTCAGTAATATATTAACAACGAAGTAGGTCAGATGACAATAAAAAAATGGAAAAAGAAATAAAAAAACAG
The DNA here is from genome assembly GCA_948473455.1 of Teleiodes luculella. Taxonomy (NCBI): domain Eukaryota; kingdom Metazoa; phylum Arthropoda; class Insecta; order Lepidoptera; family Gelechiidae; genus Teleiodes; species Teleiodes luculella. The sequence goes on from OX419603.1 coordinate 5,328,699, forward strand.
ATAATAAAATCAGCAACAAATATTAAAAAGAAAGTAAAACTTATGAAAGACATGAAAAATAACAGTAATGAGGTATTAGAATCTATATTTAAACCCATAACAGAACCTTTAAAAAGAATAAATGAGCAGAGCATAGAAACTAAATTAACCAATGAAACTAAGACACCAAAAAGCAGTAACTTTTCTGTTAATGCTGATGATGATGATATGTCCAGTGAGGATTATGAAATTGAGGATGATTCAGAGGATGAAACTACTATGGTTAGCACGCCTACGAATCAAAATGACTCAAGTATGGCTTCTTTTAAATCTCTTGATTCTGAATCAAGTCCATCGAGAAAGACATTATCGTGGTCTCTATCTTCTGATGTTATACATCACATAACTTTCGGACTTCGTTCAGAGCGAGGAAAGCTTATGATAGGCAATGTAAGAGTATATGATGGAGATGATCATATTGACATTGGTGGGAAATCTTACAAGAAAACCCCAGGAATAATGGAACTGTTGACTCGAAATGCACCGGATTTAAAATTGATAACTGAAAGTGATAAACAAAATTATAAACAAATATTAATGGACACAAATGCTCACCGAAGAGATTTTGATCCAAAAAAACCTATTAAGAGTAATAAAGGTATAAAATATAACTTTATTGTTAAACCATTATTCAAATTTTCTAAATGCCCTACAACTAGTACTGAAAGTTTAGCACAAGGAACAGGTCTACCAAAGCTAAAGAAAGTTCTAGAAAATACAGACTTCATATATTGGGATGATCCGAACGAATTAGTAGAGAGATTAAAACTATTGATCGCTTCAAGAGATGCCGGCAACACCGGTCTCGATAATGAGATAATATCTATCATTGAAGAGTTACGGGAAGCAAAAATTATTAAGTAAATAAATATAATAACGAATAGAATGCACTTTAGTTGATATTCAAATTTCATAAAGGAAACAACTACTTACACAGAACTTATGAAAAATGAACGTTGATAAATTTGGTCACCATGTGCATAAACGTTTACGTTTACCAGATTATTTAGATATATATAACGAAGCATTATTAAAATCGGACACAGGACATTATGATTTGAAACAAAACAGACTGCTTGGCTTACAGACGCCAGTATATGACGACGAAGCGGTAAATAAACAATATTTACATCAAACTTTAAAAGAATTTTGTGTTAAAAAGGAACTAGATATATTTGTAAAAAATATAGTTGACTCATCTTTACAACAATTCAAACAAAAACTTGATATAGTTACTGCTGCAAATTACTACACAAAACCTGAAATTAATCAATTGTTCAAGATTCGTGTTAACTTATCTAAAAATGAGTAATAAGCTTTGTCTAGTTAACGAACTTCATAAGCCAGCCAGAAAAAATTTTAAACGACGGTTAACGATTGTTAAAGGAATTGATGATCTCTGGCAAGCTGACCTTATCGATATGCAAAAATATTCTGAAGAGAATAATAATTTTAAGTATATACTTGTAGTAATTGATACTTTTTCCAAATTTATATGGACAGTACCAGTGAAAGCGAAAACAAAGGAAGAAACAGTTAAAGCCATGAAACAAATTTTAACAGAGTCTGGTCGTTGTCCTAAAAACTTACAAACGGATTTGGGAAAGGAATTTTATAATACTCTGTTTCTTAATTTAATGAAACAATGCAAGATCAATCATTATTCGACATTTAGTACAAAAAAAGCAGCTATTGTAGAAAGAGTAATAAGAACACTAAAGACAAAACTTTACAAACATTTTAGTTTGCATGGTAAATATCAATGGGTGGGAAAGCATCTAAAATCTATTGTGTGGGGCTATAATAACAGTATTCACCGCACTACAAAATATAAACCTTTTGATGTAAATATTAATAATGAACAAATTGTAAAACAAAACATTTATAAATCAAAGATAAATAATAGTAAAACATCAGGTAATAAATACAAATTTGGTGATAAAGTACGCATCAGCAAGTACAAAACTGAATTTGCTAAGGGTTATACGCCTAATTGGTCAACAGAAATATTTAAAATAATAAAAGTTAATAAAACCAGACCTGTTACATACCTAATTGAAGATATGCATAAAGAAAAAATTCTTGGGTCATTTTACGAACATGAGTTACAGAAAACGAAATATCCTGATATTTATCTTGTAGAAAAAGTTATTAAAAGGAAAAATGACAAGATATTTGTAAAGTGGTTAGGACTTGCTGAGAAGGAAAATAGTTGGGTTGATATAAAAAATCTGGTTCAATGAAGTATAAATTGAGATGTCCTTTATTAATTAATCATTAAACTGCTATCAATGAGTGGAGCAGGTCTTCTTAATAACCTTATAAATAATTTACCAATCGAGTTACATTTACCTGGTTATCAGTTTTGTGGGCCAGGAACTAAATTACGGAAACGTTTGTTAAGAGGTGACAGGGGTATTAATAAATTAGACACAGCTTGTATGTACCACGATATTGCATACACTAATAACGATATAAACGTACGCCATAAAGCAGATTTGGATTTAATCAATATGGCAAACAAGAGACTTCGAGCTAAAGATGCAGGGAAAAGAGAAAAAATTGATTCTTGGTTAATAAAAAATATAATGAAAGCAAAATTAAAAGCTGGATCAGGTGTTCGTACTTTTAAGAGCATTATTAGTAAAATTCGATCGGAGCTAAAAAACTTTAAATGTAAAGATAAAAATAAAGCTATTCAAATCGCCTTTGCTGCAGCAAAGAAGATATTCAAGAAAAATAAGAATGTCAAATTACCACGCATCATTTCTATTCCAAAAACTGGTGGCATATTACCCTTAATTCCTATATTTGCTGGGTTGTCAGCATTAGGATCATTAGCTGGAGGAGCTGCAGGAATTGCAAAAGCAGTAAATGATTCTAAAACTGCACAAAAAAATCTTATTGAATCTGAACGACACAATAAAATGATGGAGGCAATTGCTATTGGCAATGGCAAAGGATTGTACATAAAACCATACAAAAATGGTGCAGGGCTATTTTTAAATAACACTTCAAAAAACTAAGAAAGCGGCTACCCAAACGCGCACTGACCAATATCGATATACTAAATCATACTTATGATATTCCTTATTTTAGAGGCGTATACATGAGAGACACTTTACCAAGAAAAACAAAAAAAAAAGAATGTGCTATATTAAATTTAGATAACTCTAATAATGAAGGCACACATTGGGTAGCTTATGCGAAAATTAACAAGTATTGTGAATATTTTGACAGTTTCGGCAATTTGAAACCTCCTTTAGAATTAATAAAGTATATGAAAGGTGTTACGATTAGTTATAATCACGATCAGTATCAAAGTTTTGATACTGTTAATTGTGGACATTTATGTATACATTTTCTTAGAAAATTTTGGAAAATTCATAAATAAAAAGCTTATGTTAACATTGAAAACTATCATTTCAAACATGGGTTTCACTCTGTCTATAACAGGACAAAATTCTGTGTTATCAACACATTATTCGCCTCCTCTGGAGCTTAATACTGGATATGAGTGTGCATTGATATACTTCTCTACTTTTAATTCAATACCGAACATTGATACCAAAAATAATAAATTTCATTATAATGATCACGAAATTCTTGAGATACCAGAAGGCTCATATGAGCTACAAGATATCAGTGATTTTTTAAGAACGAATGTAAAAAACTGTTCACTAAAATTATCAACAAATAATAATACGCTAAAGGTTACGCTACAATGTTCGAAAGACATTCATTTTGAAAGGGAAAACTCATGCGCAAGTTTATTTGGTTTTGGTAAGGAGGTATTAAAAGCGAATATAACACACGAGTCTCGCTATCCAGTAAGCATTTTGTCTACAACCATTGTACGAATAGAATGTGATATTGTGAGTGGTTCATTTGTAAACGGTATACCAAGACACATCATATACGAATTTGTACCCAATGTGCCACCGGGGTACCGAATAGTGGAAATACCAAAAAATTTGATCTACTTTCCTGTTAATCAAGAATCAATAAGTGAAATAAATATTCGATTATTAGACTCTAATAATAATCTTATAAATCTACGTGGAGAAGAAATACAGCTGTACCTTCATCTGAGAAAGAATGATAGACTTCAATAAAACTGGAAACAAATCTCAAAAAAGTGCCAGTATAAAAGTTGCTACTGTAAAACAAGCACACATCAAAAATATTAAAAAATTAACTAAAGCAAATAAAGAATTCCTTAAATTAATAGGCCTGTTAAAATGAGTATTTTAAACGTTTTGGAGCCACCAGTGTCTGATAACAGCATAGAGAGCTTCGAATTGCATTCCTACAAACCGTATGTGACAAGTTTCAACAAGAATGATGAAATTCGAATACCTATTAACCAACAAGATTTATACATCCTACCTTCTGCTAGTACTTTATACCTAGAAGGAAGGGTGAAAATTTACAACAGTGAAACTAAAACATATGTAGAAACGACTAATTTTGTTAACAATCCTATTTTATTCCTTTTTCAAGAAATTCGTTATGAATTAAATGGAATCGAAATAGATAAGATAAAAAACGCTGGTATTACAACGACAATGAAATCATATTTGTCAATGACAGAGAGTGAATCAAAACCTGCAAATGTTTGGGGTTGGTCTTTAAATGGTAGTTCTATAAAGAACAACGGCATATTTTCTGTATCTATACCACTGGATAAAATTCTAGGTTTTGCTGAAGATTATAGAAAAATAATTATGAACTGCAAGCATGAATTAGTTTTATTAAGAAGTAATACGAACTTAAATGCTTTGATACTAGGTGAAAAAGAAGTACTAGAAGATATAACTATAAACAAAATTGTTTGGCGAGTACCACACATCAAAGTATCAGACCGTGAAAAGGTTGGTCTTCTAAAAAATTTAGAAAGAGATCGAGCTATAACTTTAGCGTTCAGAAATTGGGATTTATATGAATATCCTTTACTTCCAAAAACAAGAAAACATACTTGGTCTATTAAGACATCTTCTCAGATAGAAAAACCTCGTTTTATTATTGTAGGTTTGCAAACTGATCGAAAACAAAATGCAAAGAGCTCTATGTCTGTATTTGATCATTGCAGTTTAACAGAAGTAAAAGTATTTCTAAATTCTGTGTACTTTCCTTATGAAAATTTGAACGTTAGTTTCTCAGACCAAAAAATTTCCTTATTATATGAACAATACTGTAGATTTCAACAGTCTTATTACGGACGCCGAGCAGCACCGTTGTTGAGTTTAAAGGAATTTAAAGATATAGCGCCTTTGTTTGTTATTGATTGCTGTCGTCAACAAGAATCTCTTAAGGGTTCGGTCGACGTGAGGCTAGAAATTGAAGCAGATCGAGACATACCTGACAAAACTTCAGCTTATTGTCTTATACTTAATGATTGCATTTTTGAGTACAGACCTTTAAGCAATATTATAAGGAAAATATCATAATGAAACCTCAAACTATATTTGTTGATGTACAAGGATTCAAAAATTCCAAAAATGATTTTATCGTTAAAGAGTTTGCCATAGCTACTATTGACTGGACACAAGTGTTTATTGTAAAACCACCTTATGCGTACTCTACGTTAACAAAGGAAGAGAAAAAGCAAGTGAATTGGTTAGAAAGAAACAGAGGAATACTTTGGAGTGATGGCTTCATTGACTACAGAGAATTTAAACGATTAATTCCGTTTTATTTACAAAATAAGAGTATTTTCGTAAAAGGAAGTGAAAAAGAAAAATGGGTTAAAAAAATATGTGAAAATTGTGATATTGTAGATCTTGGAGAAAAGGGCTGTCCAAATTTGAAAACTTTACAAGAAAAATATAAAACTTGTGAATTGAACTGTTTTATTCATAAAAATCAATGTGCTCTTAAAAATTGTATTTGCTTACAAAAATGGTTTTTTGATAATCATATGTATCAGTTCAAATTTTTTAGTAAATGTGATAAGCTTGCAAATGTAGATTTTTTTTAAGAATTTAGTAATTAATTGTTACTTTTTTTGTTTAACTCAGTGTAAAAATGTTATTATTATTTAAATATAATAAAAGACAAAAATATTGTTTGTTGTTTATTTTTATAAAATAATTTCATTATATAATAAATTCTTAAACTAATGTTCATTGCGTTCGGTTCGCTGCTCTTCCGCTGCTGCTAGCGCAGCCGTCATCTTCGTCGAAGGCGGCCGCATCGTCGCGTGAGTCTGACGTTCCGAACACTCCCTCCACCTTTCAATCACACCTGTCTATAACAAAATAATACTTACATTAGCCAAAACTATACAAGGAACTGTTTAAAAATAAGTATGACTTATTTTTATCACCTAAAACATACCTTGTTATATCTATATTGCACGATCTCTCGTTCCGTAGACCAAGCTCCGCACCGATCTGCCACAGTAACTGTGTTGTCTTATACAGTATATTATCTTCGTCTCTATACACAACATATTGAGCTTTTGAATTTGCTACCACATTCACATCTATTTCACTTTCTATACACTTTAAAAGTTCGATGCGCACTATGTATTTAGGAATTTCATCGTCACTCACAGCAAGGTAACTAGTTTGCATGTTACTTGTTCGAGATTCTGACATTTTAGGAATTGTAGTGAACCGAACGCAATGATTGCAAGGAAACAAATGAAGAACGTCTGGTGACTATATCACAACTCAATAGATTTACGTATGTATGTAATGATAATAAGACACCATCCACGTGATCCACCTGACCCCGCACCGCCCCGCGCTGCAATCATTTCGACCGACAAGTCTTAACATGCCTTTCTTCCTATTGCGGATATACAACATCAGCATATTATGACACTGGTACGGTCAAAAGCAAGCTAAGCAGAGCACTTTGGACTTTACATCGTTTTTATATTCATTGAATGAATATAAGATAGATCAGCGGTGTGCGTGTTCAGCTAACCTTGCCTTTGACTGTACATGTCATAACTTGATTTTGTGCCAACACTTTATAAGTTTTATTAAAATTGGTATTGTACAGGAACTATAAAGTAATTAAAAATGAAACAAAATATTTATTTAAGTACATGTAGTAGGTATCATATTTTTATTTCTTAGATTTAATTTAAAATTACAATGATTCTTACATTATTTACTTTCTTATTTTACTAGATACAATTTCTTAAATTGATAGGTTTCATTTAAAATTTATTACATTCGCATATGATTTTTTTTTACATTACTTATTTATTTTATTACAACAAAGTTACATTTATCTACAAATTAAGACATTTCAAAAAATATGCACTACCTAAATTAATAACTTCTAATTCTGTTATAGAACAAGGATTTGCAAATTTGATTAAATTATTTGGTAGGTTTTGGAAACATGATAGACTTTTTAATGAAGAATAATCTAATATTTTATTAACAATTAGCATAACAGATTTATATTCAATTTTAAGTTCTTCAAATCTTAAATTTATACAAATACCATAAGTGACGATAGCGTCCAATATTAAATTTATAAACTCCACTGTACATCGTTTATCACAATAAATGAGCTTATATAAATACATATCGTCGATATTTTTCTTGTTGTTAGGTACTGAATGTTTAAAATCTTGATATATATTTTCCCATTCGTCCAAAGATAAAAAAACTGTTTCTTGTGAATTATTAATCTCTAATTGAGGCAGAAAGTCATTTTCAACCCAAAGACCAGTTTTTATATGTATACCATTTGAATGTTTATATATTCTCATGGATACAACACAATCAAATAAGTAACCTTCGCACATGGTTAGACCAATATCAACGACAGACTAAAAGAAACTATCGCAGTGACCCCAAGATATAGTAGAAATTTTATCTTTTTGAATGATACGTTTGTCGTCATTAGCGGAAAATGCGACTTTGTTTTGCTCCTGTGTAAAAATTTCATGTTTAAGAGATTTAAAAATTATGTTCTTTTTGCGTATTATTTTATTTTCCATTAATACTTTGTAATAATCCTTCAATCCAATTTTTTTTATTTCACGTTTTTGTACGCCTTTTGCTTTTTTAAACTCTTGTCCTTCCGTTTTAATACAATAAAGCTTCGACCTAAGTCCTACAAACTCCGTAATAATTTGTCCTCCCATCTCGTCTTTAAAAAAGCCAGGTACCTTTTTATTCCGAATTAAAATATCATGCTGGTTGTCTTCGGAATAATTACTTGTATCAAAATATGACTGAAAATTTAATTTCAAATCATTGTAAAAATCTTTCGTTTGAATAGAGTAAAGAAAACTGTCGGTGTCTGTATAACAAAGCCTTAGTTTATCATGATAATAAGGTTTCATTACGGAATAATGGAAATTGAACATATGACTCTTTGACAGTTCTAAAACCGAAAATCCAATATAAATAGGTTTGTCAAGAATAACAGATTCAGGTTTCATTTGAACTCCAACAAAATTTTCTGTAAATATCGTTGCACTATGAAAATTCGGTCTTGCTATAAGTTGTTCTGCAGACATTTTTTTCTTCGTTTTATTTTTATCATCTCTCCATACGTTTACCATTTTGACATCAATTCTTTTTTCATTATCTTCTAAAGTTTTACCGAATACACTATTATTAAATAATTTAAATAAATCTTGTTCGAACTCAGACTTAGCCTTTTTTCTAAGCTCAGTGTTCATGTCAATATACTGTTTCAAAAAAGGCTTTTGTTTAAATTGTAAAACTCGGTGTATTTTTCTGAGTTTTAATCCATGTCTTAAGCAAGTCTGAAGATGAACGAAATGAATAACGTAATAGTATTTGTCATATAAATTTGGTATTAATTTAGGATATTTAGAACCAGGAGGTGCAAATTTCTCAGCACAGAATGGTAAATCATTATGAAGACTATGTAAGTCTTCTGGATATTCAAGATCTACTTCCAAAATATATCCATAGTCACCATCCGAGGGTAAACTATTAAAGTCTATATGTTCAATGTCATGTTGCTTTAGTAATTTAAAATTAGAGTATGGTAAAAAACCACACATAGCGTAACCATATAAATTAACACAATCTATGTATATCAAAAAGTTTTCTTTCAGGTTTGGATTATAGTTATTTAAGTATTTATTATTAGCTTTTGAATATCTACAAGAACATAAACATATACCACCACGTATACCTTTTTGAATCATTCTTATGATTTCCAATTCATTTATTAATTCTAATTTAATACCCGTTTTCAATAACATCGCATCCCAACTTAAGCTTGGAGCTGTTAAGTAAAAGGCTGGATCTAACTTGTAATACAGTAAACAGGTCTTTCGGAAATTCTCAAAAACATCCGCTAGTAGTAAAACATCTGTTTTTAAATATAAATCAGTATAATCCCCGAGATTTTTTAAACCAAAAGCATCCCAAACTTTAAGCGCGTGCCTGTAATCTAATTCTGAAATGATAGAACCAGTCAATTTGCTATAAAAACAATCTATGGGTGGTAGTTCAGTTTCATTATATTTGTTCCAATTAGTCATGTATTCATAAGGATAGACTCCTTTTCGTCTTAACAAGTTTAATTGATCTACAGCATGGAAAAAACGAGATAAGTGCATAAATTCGTTATTATTTAGGCCTGCTACTAGTTTTTCTAAACTTGTTCCTAAAAATTTAAAAGAATCCACGAAACGAACAGGCAAACAGTCTTTATCATCAATATTGAAAAACTTGGTAAATGAAATGTAATTTTCTTTATTCTTCGCTATTACTTTTATTCCACCAGGCATTTCACCTAAATGCCGAATAAAAAGATGACTATCATAACCAGATAGATTATGGAAAAATACGGGCACAAAATTTGGCAACCGAAACTTAAGATTGCAATAAGAATGAGCTGCTCCTCGATAGACTCCTGTGAGATGGCAATGATCTCGAACTTTATCATCAAACAACGGATTCTTACAAAGAAAACATAATTTTGCATCCAAAAAGTTTTTTTTATCCTCAGCTGTCAGTTTAATTGGCACAGGTGAATTAAATACTGAAGTTATTTGTATTATATCACGTAGAAGATATTTTAAAAACTTTTCTACACAATCCAGACCGCGATACGAAATATATTTGTTCAGGGAACTATCATACGAACATACTACGTAGTAAGCAAATGCAGCTGGCACGTGTTGTTGTAAAGTCAAAGTGTTGGTATCAACACTATCACATTTTGTGGTAACAGGTTTCAATAAAGATTCAAAGTCAGCGTAAATAACGAAAGGCATGTTTTGCATTCTTTCGTAATGATCAAATTGAATTGTAGTGCCTTCATTAGGTAAAATAGTTTTAACACCGCTGCAAATGTGCGACTGGAGTTTATCTTCACTATCAAAAAATATCATACACTCTTCACATAGGAAGATTTTCGAATGATGTTTAGTTAACTGTTGGCGAAGTAATTTTGATAAATTTTTAATTAGACAATAGTGCGATTTATCATTATTTTCCAAAAATAGTAAATTCGCGTGATGCTTCTTACGACATTCACTCTTATACAATGGCCCAACAACTTTTGATTTGTTTTGAAGTCCATATACGTTAACGCTAATGTTTGGGTTATTTTTTTCAAAAACCTTGATGTCTGTTAGTCCTACTGGAAATGTCATGTCTTTTGTATTAAGTATAGTTTTAAAATGGGGATAAGCAGATGTTCGCTGGGCATTATTTTTTGCTGGAAACAAAGCTGCCATTATACACCACAAAAAACAAAAATTATCATTGTTTTGAATATTGATGCAGGCGCGTTTGTATTTAATACACTTTGGTAGATCAATATAACTTGAAGCTCTCATAGGATTATACTTGTTTATATTTACTTCAAGATACAGGTTTCGCATAAATGCCCACCCGCTATCTTTTTGCTCAAATTCTTCAATTTTTTTATTTATTATCTGAAGAACTCTAGAAAATACGTCTTCAAAGTTATAACTCTGATGAAGAACAATATTTTCTGTAGAAAAAGATTTAATAGACATAGAATTATCTTTTGGCAAAAAAAACTCTGAAAACAATTCGAAATTGACCTTCACACTATCATGAGCTAGCATACGCGCAGAGAGTAAGGCGCGGACGCGTGATCGCAGCCGCGCTAGGAACTGCGAAGGGGGAAGTGCCTCAGCCGAGACGCTGCCATCATCGCTCCCGCTCGCGGCTGCCTCACACGACACGCGATAAGATGCAATGCGACTTCGGAATGCGCTATTGATTTTTTCAATGCCATCACATTCGGTAACTGCAGTATTGTTTTTGTGTAAGATAGACTTCAAATGAGCTGAAAAGGCGTTACTTTTAACTGATATATCGCAAACTGTGCAAAATATTGATCGAACCATGTTTTATACACGCTTTACTAAGTACTTTTAGGTAAATTATTAAGATATTAATGTGAAATATTAATCAAGTAATAAGTATTCAATATTACCTATAAGGAATTAAATCAAAAGTACAAGTTTATTAGTTTTAACTTTTATTATAGGTAATAATAATATTTTAATTATTTTAGTGGAATGTTTACTCTATAAAATAAGAAAAAAATATATTAGTTTTTACTTATATCAAAATATAGGTATTTTCTATCTTACTCGTATTCCATGTAAGCAAACTACCTAGTAAAAATATGATAAACATCTATCTAATACATAATACTAATAACAAAATCACTTGTTATATTTGGAGGCAAAGAATTTACCCTCCTCGGTAAAGTATGTCTTTGCGCCTTTAACAAATTTCCTTAAATCGTGCATTTCAGGGGAATGAGAATCCCCCTGATACCTGATCCAAACTGCGGCCTTGTCACATCGTTCGTAGCCGTCTAGGTTACGAACCTCCTCCGGGTTATAAATGCGGACCTCCGCTAACAGGTCCCCCGACAAGGTAGCCTGCCGGCGCACGGAGCCGCCGGCGACGCGCCTAGAGAATACGCAGTTCGGGGGGTCCTGCTTCGAGCGCACCTGGTCGCCGTCCTCGTCCTCGTCGGAGAACAACCACGCCTGCGCGCTGGGGGCCTCGTCCTTGCTGTGAGCAGGTTTTCCCCTGCCTGCTTTTTTGGGTGCAGGCTTCACCTTCTTCTTCACACTGTAATTAAATGAGAATGATTAATTTCATTAAAATAAAAACAATAAATTTAGGAAGTAAGTTTAAAATAAGTTTAATGTTTAGATTAGGTTATGTCTATTATCCGTAAGTATTTTATAATCAAAGTTGAAAAAAAAAAACTTTAGTTTAGATTGTATTTATAAATGGGTACGTACAGGTCAAAGTATCATATTGATTTTTTAATTTATTTGATTAAATGTTTTTTAATGTGAGAAAATATACACTACCTTACTAATTCCTCCTCGTCACTATCCAGGAATTTTTCCCCTGCCCTCTTCTTCTGCACTTTGCGATAATTTTGTTCAGACCTGAAATTAAATTTATTCAAATTATATTAATCATTCATGGTACTATTTATTCCCTAGAGAATCAGGAAACAAAAATATACTGCCACAAGATAGGTAGTTTAAATGATATTTATCATGTTAAAGAAAATGAAACTGCAGGGACAATATATAAATGTATGTAAAACTTACGCACATGATCGCGATACAATGATGCCTCAGGGTGACGGGTATAAAGCAGCTCGAGGTGACTGGGTGACGTGAGCAGTCGTCGGAACCACAGTGGAAGTCCTGATTTTCAGCTTGAGCGTCGAGCACAGAATGTAAAATATTCACGACACATATCCGCTTTTATATTTTAAAAATCCTAAGCAAGCAAAATTCAATGAAATTATTTCACACGCTAAAGTCGCATAATTTGCAGAAAAATGATTCTGATTTAATTGAAATTGGAACCAAAATCTGACGACAACAGCGAAAATATATAAAGGTAAGTTCACAACGATAGAACAACTTGGTGTCAATAAGTTTTTTAAGTTGCATATTTTTTATTTAATTCAGTGTATGTATAATATTTTAAAAGTTTTAAATTATATTATTATTCTATCTACAAGCCTTGTTACCTGATTATTACAAATAAAATAAAAATAAAAAACGACTATATCCGAAGATAGTAGCCGGGACCAGGTTTTACGTGCCTTCCGACGCACAGAATCATTCCAGATTCCAAGGTCGACCGTGCCGGGTTTCGAACCCGGAACCTCCGTAATGTGGTGAGCGTTTTACCACTCGACCACGGAGGTTGTCACAACAACGATGAAATATATCAACCTATAGGTACAGACTTAGATTTTACAGATAAGCAAAACTTTACTTTTAACTTGTACTCATATTATTATATATTATCTGTTTTATTTTATTATTTATACGAGTTTTAATATTTATACCTCTAAACTCTACATAGTCAAAACCGTGCTCATATGAATCTACCTTTATTTTTAACCGACTTTGAAACGATAATAGGTGGAACCAACAATAGGTACAATAAAGGTTGATTGATTTCAAAAACATTTTTTTTTAACTCGTTTCGAATAAATTTTAATGACCTATCGCAAATATACTTGTAATTGGAAAACCTCATAATGAAAAAAAAAAACATTTTATCACCGAGACCCACACTTTATTATTTCTACAATGATAGGGTTATTTTTTAAAAAAAGGAACCGGCTTGTTGAGCACTAGGCTAGCGTCGTCGTCAGCAAAAGTCCTAGCTTCGCGGAACGAGTCATCGTCAGCATGTTCGCGTTGCATTGATGCTTTAGGGTTCTTTAGGAATTGCATTTATACTTCATAGCGTGGGAACGTGACCTACATTCAACAGTATGATACCTAAGTAATATTTTCTAAATAGTTTTATTTTATTTATGCTATGATAGAGAGAAAGTTATTTTTATTCTAAGGCTAAATATTTTGTAACTATAGTTCGGTAGATGAGAATGTCCTGCAAATAAATGTTTCTTATTCTTAATATACCACGATTTTGTTATAAATATCTGAAATTTAAACAATGACAAATATTCAACGAGATTTTTCGTTCTCGTAATAGCAACAACAACAAC
>OX419603.1:5342944-5443161 GCA_948473455.1 Teleiodes luculella
CTAGATACAATTTCTTAAATTGATAGGTTTCATTTAAAATTTATTACATTCGCATATGATTTTTTTTTACATTACTTATTTATTTTATTACAACAAAGTTACATTTATCTACAAATTAAGACATTTCAAAAAATATGCACTACCTAAATTAATAACTTCTAATTCTGTTATAGAACAAGGATTTGCAAATTTGATTAAATTATTTGGTAGGTTTTGGAAACATGATAGACTTTTTAATGAAGAATAATCTAATATTTTATTAACAATTAGCATAACAGATTTATATTCAATTTTAAGTTCTTCAAATCTTAAATTTATACAAATACCATAAGTGACGATAGCGTCCAATATTAAATTTATAAACTCCACTGTACATCGTTTATCACAATAAATGAGCTTATATAAATACATATCGTCGATATTTTTCTTGTTGTTAGGTACTGAATGTTTAAAATCTTGATATATATTTTCCCATTCGTCCAAAGATAAAAAAACTGTTTCTTGTGAATTATTAATCTCTAATTGAGGCAGAAAGTCATTTTCAACCCAAAGACCAGTTTTTATATGTATACCATTTGAATGTTTATATATTCTCATGGATACAACACAATCAAATAAGTAACCTTCGCACATGGTTAGACCAATATCAACGACAGACTAAAAGAAACTATCGCAGTGACCCCAAGATATAGTAGAAATTTTATCTTTTTGAATGATACGTTTGTCGTCATTAGCGGAAAATGCGACTTTGTTTTGCTCCTGTGTAAAAATTTCATGTTTAAGAGATTTAAAAATTATGTTCTTTTTGCGTATTATTTTATTTTCCATTAATACTTTGTAATAATCCTTCAATCCAATTTTTTTTATTTCACGTTTTTGTACGCCTTTTGCTTTTTTAAACTCTTGTCCTTCCGTTTTAATACAATAAAGCTTCGACCTAAGTCCTACAAACTCCGTAATAATTTGTCCTCCCATCTCGTCTTTAAAAAAGCCAGGTACCTTTTTATTCCGAATTAAAATATCATGCTGGTTGTCTTCGGAATAATTACTTGTATCAAAATATGACTGAAAATTTAATTTCAAATCATTGTAAAAATCTTTCGTTTGAATAGAGTAAAGAAAACTGTCGGTGTCTGTATAACAAAGCCTTAGTTTATCATGGTAATAAGGTTTCATTACGGAATAATGGAAATTGAACATATGACTCTTTGACAGTTCTAAAACCGAAAATCCAATATAAATAGGTTTGTCAAGAATAACAGATTCAGGTTTCATTTGAACTCCAACAAAATTTTCTGTAAATATCGTTGCACTATGAAAATTCGGTCTTGCTATAAGTTGTTCTGCAGACATTTTTTTCTTCGTTTTATTTTTATCATCTCTCCATACGTTTACCATTTTGACATCAATTCTTTTTTCATTATCTTCTAAAGTTTTACCGAATACACTATTATTAAATAATTTAAATAAATCTTGTTCGAACTCAGACTTAGCCTTTTTTCTAAGCTCAGTGTTCATGTCAATATACTGTTTCAAAAAAGGCTTTTGTTTAAATTGTAAAACTCGGTGTATTTTTCTGAGTTTTAATCCATGTCTTAAGCAAGTCTGAAGATGAACGAAATGAATAACGTAATAGTATTTGTCATATAAATTTGGTATTAATTTAGGATATTTAGAACCAGGAGGTGCAAATTTCTCAGCACAGAATGGTAAATCATTATGAAGACTATGTAAGTCTTCTGGATATTCAAGATCTACTTCCAAAATATATCCATAGTCACCATCCGAGGGTAAACTATTAAAGTCTATATGTTCAATGTCATGTTGCTTTAGTAATTTAAAATTAGAGTATGGTAAAAAACCACACATAGCGTAACCATATAAATTAACACAATCTATGTATATCAAAAAGTTTTCTTTCAGGTTTGGATTATAGTTATTTAAGTATTTATTATTAGCTTTTGAATATCTACAAGAACATAAACATATACCACCACGTATACCTTTTTGAATCATTCTTATGATTTCCAATTCATTTATTAATTCTAATTTAATACCCGTTTTCAATAACATCGCATCCCAACTTAAGCTTGGAGCTGTTAAGTAAAAGGCTGGATCTAACTTGTAATACAGTAAACAGGTCTTTCGGAAATTCTCAAAAACATCCGCTAGTAGTAAAACATCTGTTTTTAAATATAAATCAGTATAATCCCCGAGATTTTTTAAACCAAAAGCATCCCAAACTTTAAGCGCGTGCCTGTAATCTAATTCTGAAATGATAGAACCAGTCAATTTGCTATAAAAACAATCTATGGGTGGTAGTTCAGTTTCATTATATTTGTTCCAATTAGTCATGTATTCATAAGGATAGACTCCTTTTCGTCTTAACAAGTTTAATTGATCTACAGCATGGAAAAAACGAGATAAGTGCATAAATTCGTTATTATTTAGGCCTGCTACTAGTTTTTCTAAACTTGTTCCTAAAAATTTAAAAGAATCCACGAAACGAACAGGCAAACAGTCTTTATCATCAATATTGAAAAACTTGGTAAATGAAATGTAATTTTCTTTATTCTTCGCTATTACTTTTATTCCACCAGGCATTTCACCTAAATGCCGAATAAAAAGATGACTATCATAACCAGATAGATTATGGAAAAATACGGGCACAAAATTTGGCAACCGAAACTTAAGATTGCAATAAGAATGAGCTGCTCCTCGATAGACTCCTGTGAGATGGCAATGATCTCGAACTTTATCATCAAACAACGGATTCTTACAAAGAAAACATAATTTTGCATCCAAAAAGTTTTTTTTATCCTCAGCTGTCAGTTTAATTGGCACAGGTGAATTAAATACTGAAGTTATTTGTATTATATCACGTAGAAGATATTTTAAAAACTTTTCTACACAATCCAGACCGCGATACGAAATATATTTGTTCAGGGAACTATCATACGAACATACTACGTAGTAAGCAAATGCAGCTGGCACGTGTTGTTGTAAAGTCAAAGTGTTGGTATCAACACTATCACATTTTGTGGTAACAGGTTTCAATAAAGATTCAAAGTCAGCGTAAATAACGAAAGGCATGTTTTGCATTCTTTCGTAATGATCAAATTGAATTGTAGTGCCTTCATTAGGTAAAATAGTTTTAACACCGCTGCAAATGTGCGACTGGAGTTTATCTTCACTATCAAAAAATATCATACACTCTTCACATAGGAAGATTTTCGAATGATGTTTAGTTAACTGTTGGCGAAGTAATTTTGATAAATTTTTAATTAGACAATAGTGCGATTTATCATTATTTTCCAAAAATAGTAAATTCGCGTGATGCTTCTTACGACATTCACTCTTATACAATGGCCCAACAACTTTTGATTTGTTTTGAAGTCCATATACGTTAACGCTAATGTTTGGGTTATTTTTTTCAAAAACCTTGATGTCTGTTAGTCCTACTGGAAATGTCATGTCTTTTGTATTAAGTATAGTTTTAAAATGGGGATAAGCAGATGTTCGCTGGGCATTATTTTTTGCTGGAAACAAAGCTGCCATTATACACCACAAAAAACAAAAATTATCATTGTTTTGAATATTGATGCAGGCGCGTTTGTATTTAATACACTTTGGTAGATCAATATAACTTGAAGCTCTCATAGGATTATACTTGTTTATATTTACTTCAAGATACAGGTTTCGCATAAATGCCCACCCGCTATCTTTTTGCTCAAATTCTTCAATTTTTTTATTTATTATCTGAAGAACTCTAGAAAATACGTCTTCAAAGTTATAACTCTGATGAAGAACAATATTTTCTGTAGAAAAAGATTTAATAGACATAGAATTATCTTTTGGCAAAAAAAACTCTGAAAACAATTCGAAATTGACCTTCACACTATCATGAGCTAGCATACGCGCAGAGAGTAAGGCGCGGACGCGTGATCGCAGCCGCGCTAGGAACTGCGAAGGGGGAAGTGCCTCAGCCGAGACGCTGCCATCATCGCTCCCGCTCGCGGCTGCCTCACACGACACGCGATAAGATGCAATGCGACTTCGGAATGCGCTATTGATTTTTTCAATGCCATCACATTCGGTAACTGCAGTATTGTTTTTGTGTAAGATAGACTTCAAATGAGCTGAAAAGGCGTTACTTTTAACTGAAATATCGCAAACTGTGCAAAATATTGATCGAACCATGTTTTATACACGCTTTACTAAGTACTTTTAGGTAAATTATTAAGATATTAATGTGAAATATTAATCAAGTAATAAGTATTCAATATTACCTATAAGGAATTAAATCAAAAGTACAAGTTTATTAGTTTTAACTTTTATTATAGGTAATAATAATATTTTAATTATTTTAGTGGAATGTTTACTCTATAAAATAAGAAAAAAATATATTAGTTTTTACTTATATCAAAATATAGGTATTTTCTATCTTACTCGTATTCCATGTAAGCAAACTACCTAGTAAAAATATGATAAACATCTATCTAATACATAATACTAATAACAAAATCACTTGTTATATTTGGAGGCAAAGAATTTACCCTCCTCGGTAAAGTATGTCTTTGCGCCTTTAACAAATTTCCTTAAATCGTGCATTTCAGGGGAATGAGAATCCCCCTGATATCTGATCCAAACTGCGGCCTTGTCACATCGTTCGTAGCCGTCTAGGTTACGAACCTCCTCCGGGTTATAAATGCGGACCTCCGCTAACAGGTCCCCCGACAAGGTAGCCTGCCGGCGCACGGAGCCGCCGGCGACGCGCCTAGAGAATACGCAGTTCGGGGGGTCCTGCTTCGAGCGCACCTGGTCGCCGTCCTCGTCCTCGTCGGAGAACAACCACGCCTGCGCGCTGGGGGCCTCGTCCTTGCTGTGAGCAGGTTTTCCCCTGCCTGCTTTTTTGGGTGCAGGCTTCACCTTCTTCTTCACACTGTAATTAAATGAGAATGATTAATTTCATTAAAATAAAAACAATAAATTTAGGAAGTAAGTTTAAAATAAGTTTAATGTTTAGATTAGGTTATGTCTATTATCCGTAAGTATTTTATAATCAAAGTTGAAAAAAAAAAACTTTAGTTTAGATTGTATTTATAAATGGGTACGTACAGGTCAAAGTATCATATTGATTTTTTAATTTATTTGATTAAATGTTTTTTAATGTGAGAAAATATACACTACCTTACTAATTCCTCCTCGTCACTATCCAGGAATTTTTCCCCTGCCCTCTTCTTCTGCACTTTGCGATAATTTTGTTCAGACCTGAAATTAAATTTATTCAAATTATATTAATCATTCATGGTACTATTTATTCCCTAGAGAATCAGGAAACAAAAATATACTGCCACAAGATAGGTAGTTTAAAATGTTAAAGAAAATGAAACTGCAGGGACAATATATAAATGTATGTAAAACTTACGCACATGATCGCGATACAATGATGCCTCAGGGTGACGGGTATAAAGCAGCTCGAGGTGACTGGGTGACGTGAGCAGTCGTCGGAACCACAGTGGAAGTCCTGATTTTCAGCTTGAGCGTCGAGCACAGAATGTAAAATATTCACGACACATATCCGCTTTTATATTTTAAAAATCCTAAGCAAGCAAAATTCAATGAAATTATTTCACACGCTAAAGTCGCATAATTTGCAGAAAAATGATTCTGATTTAATTGAAATTGGAACCAAAATCTGACGACAACAGCGAAAATATATAAAGGTAAGTTCACAACGATAGAACAACTTGGTGTCAATAAGTTTTTTAAGTTGCATATTTTTTATTTAATTCAGTGTATGTATAATATTTTAAAAGTTTTAAATTATATTATTATTCTATCTACAAGCCTTGTTACCTGATTATTACAAATAAAATAAAAATAAAAAACGACTATATCCGAAGATAGTAGCCGGGACCAGGTTTTACGTGCCTTCCGACGCACAGAATCATTCCAGATTCCAAGGTCGACCGTGCCGGGTTTCGAACCCGGAACCTCCGTAATGTGGTGAGCGTTTTACCACTCGACCACGGAGGTTGTCACAACAACGATGAAATATATCAACCTATAGGTACAGACTTAGATTTTACAGATAAGCAAAACTTTACTTTTAACTTGTACTCATATTATTATATATTATCTGTTTTATTTTATTATTTATACGAGTTTTAATATTTATACCTCTAAACTCTACATAGTCAAAACCGTGCTCATATGAATCTACCTTTATTTTTAACCGACTTTGAAACGATAATAGGTGGAACCAACAATAGGTACAATAAAGGTTGATTGATTTCAAAAACATTTTTTTTAACTCGTTTCGAATAAATTTTAATGACCTATCGCAAATATACTTGTAATTGGAAAACCTCATAATGAAAAAAAAAAAAACATTTTATCACCGAGACCCACACTTTATTATTTCTACAATGATAGGGTTATTTTTTAAAAAAAGGAACCGGCTTGTTGAGCGTCGTCGTCAGCAAAAGTCCTAGCTTCGCGAAACGAGTCATCGTCAGCATGTTCGCGTTGCATTGATGCTTTAGGGTTCTTTAGGAATTGCATTTATACTTCATAGCGTGGGAACGTGACCTACATTCAACAGTATGATACCTAAGTAATATTTTCTAAATAGTTTTCTTTTATTTATGCTATGATAGAGAGAAAGTTATTTTTATTCTATATCTAAATATTTTGTAACTATAGTTCGGTAGATGAGAATGTCCTGCAAATAAATGTTTCTTATTCTTAATATACTACGATTTTGTTATAAATATCTGAAATTTAAACAATGACAAATATTCAACGAGATTTTTCGTTCTCGTAATAGCAACAACAACAACAACAACAATAACTATAATTAAGAGAGTAAGGTACGTGACGACTTATTTTCTTAATTCAAATATTTATATACGTCTTACTTACATTTAAATTATAAGCATAAAAAAAACCTGTTCGTAGAATGTAATTCTATGTTTATTTTGTACGGATCCCATCAATTTAATTCGAACTTTATTAAAGGTATTGGGTTTAAGTTATTGCCTTATAGCGGATATGTTATCACGCTCCGTTCACTGAGGGCCGGTTAGAACTCTAATAAACGAAATCTATGTTTGGCATGGTAAAACGTTAAAAGCAATTTTGGTTTTAATGTAAACAAGAAACTTATTCATCAGACCTCATCAGAAGATCTTTGAAATCACTTTTTCCTCAATTCATTATGTCATTTACGAAATATTTTAAGAAATAATACATGTGACAAATAAATTGTCATGGAATAATAATAATAACTTAATTAATAAATTTAAATGAAAGCTTTTTAAATTATTAAATTGTTGTTATTTATCATGTGTTTCATCCTTTACCTACTGCTGTATTTGTCACTTGTTTAGAGTATGGAACTATACAGTAAATTTATAAAAATTCAACACCCAATAAATATAATAAATAAATCACTGCATGTATTCTTCTTGTTCTAAGGTCGGCTGGAAGATGCTACTAAGGCTGTCAGTTTTTCCGCTAATCGCTTACAGTTTATACTTAGGGTAAAGATTGATGTTACTGTAAGCAGTTTTGTACTTTTCAAGTTGTCGTGGTGAGATACTGACGTATTGTTCATTATTCTTTCATCACCACTGAACGGGGGAAGTTTTTTCAATCTAAGACCCTCAACCATACACTGCTGAGGTTGAAAGTAGTTCTTCTATAAGTTTCAACCACTCATTTGATGTCATTGTCGGGAATTTTGTTTTGGTCATCCAGAAACCTTGACTTGTCACTACTGAAGTTGAAGGAAGTTTTCTGAACTTCAGCCAGTCAACGGATGATGGTCCAAGTCAGTTTTGTATACCAAGACGAATCCCAGCCAGGCTCTGCTGATAATGAACGAAACTTATAATTCTTTAAATTTAGCGAACTTCAGCCAATCAACCGATGTCAGTGTCGAGGGAGCACTCTTAGCAATCCAGAACCCTCAGAGATTGTAGTTATCGTAATGTGATGTGATGTGTGTGTGTGTGTGTGAGAGAGTTTTAGAAAACTTCTGGTGAGTATTTAACACGACTCGTTTACACTGATCACTTTCTACACCCGTTCCGTTCATATCGGAGTATTGGGTGTTCTAAAACTGTTTTCGAATCATTGTTCACTAAGCGTAGTGAACGAGCGGAGCGATAGCGAGGCGAGATGAACGGAGTGCCAGTGAACGATGATCCGAAAACTGTTTTAGAATGCCCAATACTCCCCTACTTACATCCGTTACCTCAAGGCGTTGACAAAAAGACAAACAGACGTAGGAAGCTGCAAAAGATAAAGATCCAACAAAAGGATAAATTTGAAAAAGTGAAAATAAAGCAGGAGAAGACACAGATAACGAAGAAAAAAACACAAAAGAAGGAAAACCTTAAAAAGAGAAATCCGTCAACGTCTGGTTTAGCAAAGCGTCAGAAGAGAACTTCTAAAAACCAGCCTCCACAGAGAGAAAAAGACTGTTGTTGTTTAGTATGTGAAGAATTATATGTGGACCCTCCGATAGAAGACTGGATTATGTGTTCACAGTGTCAGGAATGGGCACACGAATCTTGCACTTTATACAGTGGTCACGTGGTGGTCACGGATCCTACTTTTGCGATATATGCTTTGATTAGAATCTAAAGTTCCTTTTGCCCGCATCAGTATTCTCTTTGCCCGTCTAGGGTAACCTTTGGGCAAAACGGGTTTTTTCTAGATTAAAAAAAAATATATATATGAGAAACGTTGATTAGGTATTTGATTTAATATTTTAATTGCTAAAGAAGTAATGTTAATTTGTGTTCACTTTAATCATTAAATATCCTAAGATTCATGTGCATTTTACTTGATTAGCCTTAACATGCACTTTTTGCCCGACCTTTCCCTAACGGTTTTGTGTCGGGGATAATTTTTTTTTTATTCTGTGTTATTTTGACATTTGATTATGTAAAATAACACAAAATGTTAGACTATGTAATTGTTGAAATTAGTAAATAAAGAATTGAATTGTATTGATTGATGACAGTAAAATAATAATAATAATTAAGTTTTTTTTTTTTTTTTTCTTGTAGACATTCGTCTACTATCTCCTATCAACGGAAACTATTACAACAAAATGATATATATCATGAACACGTATTACATATCTTGCGGTTTGTATACCGGGATACACGAGACATATACTGCACATCTCAAAGATGTTTTATAAACTTCCACCATAAGCCCTTGTCTGCTCCGGGGCAGGGCATATGGATAAACTGCACTATAATTTTTATATCACTCATTTTAATCTTAGTATCACAGTTCTGTATAGAGGCTACGAGTATGCTGGACACTTTAACGTGGCTAATACAATAAACATTACATTCTTGAAGTGTAAATACAAAATTATTATTATTTTAAGGAATACCCTTGGAACTTATGTATGTGCCATGGAAAATGTCATCTGTATGTCCTGCTAAGAAATTCAGTAAGTTTATATTATTACGAAAAGAAGGAACATTCGATTCTGTCGACGCTTCGGAAACATATCCATACGTCTGTTACAAAAAGGACGAGAATATAAACAACAGAATTTTGAAGCCGAGAAGGACTTTTCCTGCGTTAGCTACTAATGGTTAGTATACTGAGTCACACCGTACTCTGCTTCACGAATCACTTTGACACTGAAAGATGGTACCACACCACACTAAGAAAATGTAGTGCAATCAGTGCTTACTTACAAAGTCACACGAACAAAGTGTCTTCCCCTTAATAGAGACAATAAGAAAAGTGTTAATGGACACGTTCTTGCATAATATCTATTTAGGAAATTAAGTTAAAATTAAATTACTTATTAGTCTTAGGCTAGATTGTAATATCTTTAAAGAATCTTATTCGGTTCTTTAATACAAAAAAAAAAAAAAAAAAAATATTTTAATTGCTAAAGAAGTAATGTTAATTTGTGTTCACTTTAATCATTAAATATCCTACGATTCATGTGCATTTTACTTGATTAGCCTTAACATGCACTTTTTGCCCGACCTTCCCCTAACGGTTTTGTGTAGGGGATAATTTTTTTTTTATTTTGTGTTATTTTGACATTTGATTAGGTAGAGACAGATTGGCATAATATGCTTGCCATATGGCATATTCAGATTCGGACATACCACTCAGCATTTCAATGAATAGCTCAGAATAATCAAAATAAAATACCTTAACAAAAACTAGAAATTTAAAATACCTACAGAATAAATAGAAAATACAACACAATGTTTTTAACAATAAGGTGTCGCCGATATGTCTTGTTTGGCGTGAAGAGTCAAAGTTTTGTTTTAAATGTCTGTGGTATGATTATGTGTATTTTGTCATACAGAATATGCCGGAGTACGCAGACGAGTGCGCTGAGAAAACCCGCCTGACAGATTTTTAAAGGCACAACACGAGAATAATGAACTGCTGAAAGTAAGCACACTTCTTTTATAAGCAGACTAGCTTTCTGCCCTCCTTCAATTTGTTTCCTCATCAGAACGTGATGTTTTCCCACGGTAAAAAGCGGCATACCTATCACTCTTGAGGCTTTATATCATCATTCATATTATATATGACGGAAAAAGGACAGAAGACGATGGTGGGCAAAGCAAATAAATAAAGGAAACCCGCAAAGGGCAACACGCAGGAAATACGTTAAGCGTGGGCGTATGCTACAACAACTTTTAGAGAACCATAGTACACTATCTTTGTCAGGACTACCCCAATTTGTCATCACTATTGAAACAGAGTTTACCAACTATATTGAATGTCGTTACAATTGAAACAGACTTTACCAACTATATCGAATTCCATCACAATTGGAACATACTATACCACTATAGAATAGACTCGATTGTTTGTTATCATGAGCGATCGGGACCCAATCAATCCCTAAAAGGGGTTTAGGTAGATCCGAGCACCATCAAAATTCCATAAGGGGAAACTGGCATGAAAAACACTGAACAATTACAAACTGGCCAACCAAGGGGCCTCCCCGCCCGGACCTTATGTAACTCGACCATATTACAGTTACTCTACCCGCGGTCATGATAACAATGCCATAGCTAACACCATACGAATATCAGAACCTAGCCACCTTGCTAGCGAAACGATAATTAGATCACTTTACTCACGGTTTACAGACACCACTGGACTGTGGTACAAACAATATTCCAACAACCAATATTTCAACATACATCCAGATCTCACATCGAATCACACATCACAAAACACACCGAACTAGTACGTCCACCAGAATCACAACATATCCCTGACACACAAAGTTATCAACGCGGCTGCAGATCTACCCAGAGGGCTCGCCCGCCCTGAGCAGCGCTATTTATGTGAGTGAACCACCCGGTCCCACTCTCGGTAGTAGGGCCTTCTGTCAAACGTCACCGCGCCAACTTCACACCGGTCGACTATATCGATTCTACCCTCTGATACTCGAGAACGTAAAATAAAAACTGTCATCGATGTTTACAATCGATTTAAATGATCAATCTGGCTTCAATCTCCGACATATATATATAAGCATTTATACATTGTCAATTTAGGTACTAACCTGTTAGACTATGTAATTGTTGAAATTAGTAAATAAAGAATTGAATTGTATTGATTGATGACAGTAAAATAATAATTATATATAATTAAGATTTTTTTTTTCTTGTAGACACTCGTCTACTATCTCCTATCAACGGAAACTATTACAACAAAATGATATATATTATGAACACGTATTACATATCTTGCGGTTTGTATACCGGGATACACGAGACATATACTCCTGGACGCTTTTTCTCTATCGAAGGTAGGTATGTGAAAATAAAAAGACAATTTTAGTGATGTTCTTGTTTTAAAATTCATTTGCACATCTCAAAGATGTTTTATAAACTTCCACCATAAGCCCTTGTCTGCTCCGGAGCAGGGCATATGGATAAACTGCACTATAATTTTTATATCACTCATTTTAATCTTAGTATCACAGTTCTGTATAGAGGCTACGAGTATGCTGGACACTTTAACGTGGCTAATACAATATACATTACATTCTTGAAGTGTAAATACAAAATTATTATTATTTTAAGGAATACCCTTGGAACTTATGTATGTGCCATGGAAAATGTCATCTGTATGTCCTGCTAAGAAATTTAGTAAGTTTATATTATTACGAAAAGAAGGAACATTCGATTCTGTCGACGCTTCGGAAACATATCCACACGTCTGTTACAAAAAGGACGAGAATATAAACAACAGAATTTTGAAGCCGAGAAGGACTTTTCCTGCGTTAGCTACTAATGGTTAGTATACTGAGTCACACCGTACTCCGCTTTACGAATCACTTTGACACTGAAAGATGGTACCACACCGAGGGAAAAGTCTCCGTTTCAGCTTCGGCGAAACTAATTTCATATCTAATTTTATTGTTTATGGTGGTCATCTATACTTTTCTCCATCATTCTCCTCCACAGACAGAATGTCTCAACCGATTCTCGCAAAATTTGTGAGCAGGTTTATTAGTAACTAGCTTTCCGCCGCGGCTCCACCCGCGTTAAAAGTTATGAGGCATTTTCCCGGGATAAAAGCTAGCCTATGTTACTGAGAGCAGGATGCCGCAGGAAAATCAAGCAACAGCATCCGAGACTCAAGCGGACAAACGCCTACGTCTAGCAATCGGCCAAATTAATTCTCTTTGCCAGGCACAATTCCAGGCCCTCTAGGTCGATTAACACTTGCTTCTCTTGTTCATCAACAAATTTAGCGAGCACTGAAGAGATATCAGGATCTGTCACTGGAGCTGCTAATGTTGAGCAATGAGGGGCCTCCACAAGAGGATGAAATTGAAAGCTGATTCTTCAGGATTATAGTGAGCATTAAAGATGTTAGCAGGGTAACAACCCGCAACAAAGATTGCAATGTTACCTATATATGACTGAATGTTAAGTGTAATCTAATTGTTATGTTAATTGGTGGGGGAACTATATTCATAAAAAATGCTATTTTTGTAGTGCAGCAACACTAAATTATAAGTGTCGTACATTCGCTCTGTCGCTCGATCATCTTTGCTTCCTTTCATTTTATTGATTCTGTTATATCCGTACAAAAAAAGTTCGAAATAAAAGAAAAATATTAATTCAAAAGATTCTGTTTTATTTATAAACACCTAACAAAAATTTACAGTTATAAACTGTTACTGCAGAAAACTTTACCATGAAATTCAGTAACCAGAAAATTAAAGATACCCACTTCATTGCATTTACATTAGTTATTGCATATAAATACATACATACAATTAGTCATTATTATACTTGTATTAAGTTCATACTAGGCATCAGTCAGTCTCGAAGTGATTTGATATTTCCCTCCCTAGCTCCAGTGACTTGACATGCGCTTAATTGTTTTGGTCAGCTGGTACCCGACTGTGACTCGTTACAGTCACTGCTTCTTTCATTGCACATTTACGGGCAAGCAGTATGGAAAAAAGCACGTTCATTAAATATCCCGGAAACGCAAGACGTTGGTAAACATATTTCACAATGCGTTGTACTAGCACATCTTCCAGCTACAATTATTCCCGAAGCATGGCCCCACCCCATATTATTCATAAATCAGCAAGAGATATTGAAAGATTCAATAAAATAAGATGATAAGCCATTCAATAAAATAAGAACCCTGCAGAAACAAGTTCGACTAAACCGAAAGCACCAGCATAAAAGAATCAAGCAAGCTGCTTTAGTAAGGAAAATTAAATTATTAACAGCTGACAATGAATCTTTAAAAATTCAGAGGAATTTGAATTCCACATACTGCATTTCACATAACCTAGAAAACATAAAATTAAAATGCACTGAAATTATGGATTTATGGAATGAAATTGAGCAAGATTTTTTTTTTAAAACTTCATGAAAGTAACCCCCCACTTATTTAATAATTGAAATTATTAAAACTTCATGAAAGTAACCCCACTTATAAAGGAATAAGATTAATAAAAAAATTATCAGAATGCCACTGCAACCCGAACAAAATTCCTAAAATGAAAGTAAAGTATGCTGCACAAATATTTAGCCATACGGTTGGAATAAACATGGGCTTCTTGGCCGGTAAATGTAATAATAATAATTCATCCAGCATTTTAGTATGATCAGAAATTCTGATACTTGGAATGCATGTATGTAATGTTAATATTTCAAAGTACAAAGGGTTTACCCTATTGTTCTATGGTACAAGCTAGAAATAATAATAAATTATTATTATCAAAATATTCTTCTGTGCAATACTTTCCAAATAACTTTTCTTAGTCCTTTTTTCACAACACTATCGCTTTCGAGAAAAGGACGTTGTTTGGTGATCAAAATTTTGATGTGAGAGGATATCTGCCATATACATTAATTTCCAAAAATGTTTCAGATCATGGAATACTGCCAGAAGAATGTAAAGACACTGCGGACATCCTTCTATTTTTTGATGACCTCTTCGACTCTTTGAATGGTAGTTATAACAACTCTGCAAAATAAAGTGGAAAAGTTTTGTTGCAAGCCTTGACACCTAGATCAAAACATCAAGAAACGTGGAACAAATCAAAAAAAATATTAAAATCAATGAAATTTGTCACCAGAGAAGGGAAGGTCAGCGTAGTGCCTTCAATAACGAACTGGTTGCGTACTCTAGAAAATGTTGAACCTTTAAAAAATAAGTTATTTGATGTGTATAATATAAAATCTATCTGGTGTCGCCATCTTAATCAGGATCCTATGGAAAACTTTTTTGGAAGTTAAGAAGTCATGGGTACATAAACAATTCACCGACTTGCACTGCATTTGAGTCAGCATTTGTGTCCTTATTAGTCAGGAATGTAAGTAGTAATTATTCTCCTCATTCTAATTGTGAAGAGGATTCATGTTTTATGTTCAAGTCGTTAAAAACCTTATTTTTCAAAAAATATGGTTCGATTCAGATACCAACTGAAGTTGATTTTAATCACATTTGTAACGAAGACATGATAGTCGATATAGAACTCAAAAAGAGAGATACAAGAATAATGGCATCACTAGAGTACGTAACCGGTTACATACTAAGACAAAGCTGCAAAAAGGTTTTCAAAAATTGTAAAACATGTAAAGAAGAGTTATATAAAAAAGAAAATTCAAACAGTTGTATTAGAGTAAGAGAATATAGTAAAAATAAGGCCTACCTGACATACCCTAATGGAGATTTGATTAAAATATTTTCAATAATTCAAGATTTAAGTACGACGATAATTAAAGAAAATGCAACAATGAATAATGTACAAAATTATATCAAGTTGATTTTGCATGGAAACTTATACGAGTATCTGGTCACTTAGAAAGATGAGTAATGTCAATAGGTATTTAAATGTAACAAATGAATGACACATTTGTGCAAAATTATTTTAGGCTAAGAGTATTGCTTACATCGATCTATTCTATAAGAATAATTATCTAATAATTTACCGTGTCTGCAAATAAAAATGAATGACCCAGGACCTAGTAGTACTAAATATTGTAAAATAGTATTTGTAAAAAGCAAGAGGGGCCGGGACGTACTACTACGGGCTGGACACCGATACCTCTTTTCAAAACGAAATCTTAACGATTCGTGTACCTATATGGCGATGTACAAATCGCTCCTGCCCCGGAAGTTTGACATTGGAATGTGATAAAAGAAGCGTACTTCGAAAGAAAAAGCATACTTGTATTCCACATTTTGAAGAAAATGAAGTAGAGAAAATAATGGATAAAGTTAAAACAAGAATAACGCATGACTATGCAGGTTTGAAGAGAATTTATGATGAGGAGACGCTTCATTAAAAGAACAAAGCGATTATGTCGAATACTTGCCTAATTTTTACCAGAAAAAAGACTCTTTGCGAAGAGCACGAAACAAAGCTTTGAACGTTGCAAAAACGACATTCAATGCATTGAAGGATGTTGAACTCCCGGAAATTTTTATAAATGATTTTTTAACTATCGATGACACTGAGGAAGATGAAAGAATTATAGTGTTCATGTTAAGAGAAATGGAGGGAATGTTACAAAATATCACCATATTTTTCGGCGACGGAACATTCAAGTCAGTTCCAAATCCGTTTGTACAACTTTACTCTATTCATGGAGATTTTCGTAGTACAGATACATCCACCAATATTTTACCAATCTTTTTCGCATTCCTACCGAACAAGACCCAACGAACGTATTTAATACTATTTAAACTAATAAAACAAAAAGTGCCCCAACTGAATCCTTTAAAATTCAAAACAGATTTTGAAATCGCTGCTGTCAATGCCATACGCGAAGTATTTCCAACTGTTACTGTGACGGGTTGTTTTTCTCATTTGGGACAAGCACTATGGAAAAAAGCTCGCTCATTAAAAATGGGTGAAACGCAAGAAATTGCACAACACATTTCACGCTGCATTGCGCTTGCACATCTTCCAGTCGTAATTATATCTGAGGCTTGGATTCATGTTCTTGAAGGTGCGCCGAGTGGGACAGAAAGTTTAAATCAATATTTTGAAAACCAGGGGCTGAGTCCAAAAAACATTAATATAATAAGCTGCTACAATGAGCGAAATCGCACCATAAACAGCTTAGAGGGATGGCACTTTAAACATTTATTACTGAAAGGTCAGATCAATGTCAAATATTTGTGCAATGTAAAGAATACGAGTATACCGATGACAAAAAAAAGTCTTATTTATGTAACAAAGGAAATCATTACTTGAATTGAATACTGTGCATCAATTATTAAACATTTTTTAAAAAGAAAACGCACATAAGTCTGTTATAAAGGATATTGGAAGTTTTAAAAAAGTAATGCTAATTTTCAAGTACGAGTAAAGTTTGACTATTAATATTGGAAAGTGTATTCAGAATTGTATCAAAAGGTTTTGCATAATTCAGAAGTATTAAAGTTTCCCCTTCAAGATAATCCGAGAATATCTGATAGGCATGAAGCACAAATTATCCATCATCAAACATGAATTCAAACAAAAATGGTTGAATGCTCACAAAATCACAAATAGATTTGAAGACAATAATGCCACGTGGCTAAAAGGCATTGTGACTTTAACGAGCGCAGCTAGGTGAAGCACAATAGATGCCATTCTTTTGCTATCCCTTATCTAATCTTATTGTTAATATTATAACTGTGCCGGAAGAGGTAAAAGCTCCATTTATATACCAAAATTGTTTTATTTGTTTGTTATAGGAGTCAGCCTCGGGCGTCCTCACTAGTTATTTATAGACTCAAGTGAAAGAAGTAAAAGACGAAAAGCCGAAGAACTCCGGTCAAAAGACATAGAAGAATTGACATAATAATATGAAACACTGTTTAGAACCGACACGGCGGCACGCTCAGTCAGCTGTCGGTATTTTTTTCGTGTTGGCAACACTGATGTGACAGTTGTCAATGTCATGTAAAAATGGTAAAAAAGTGAAGTTATATAGTTTCCGGTTCGTGCTGAAAGTGCTAAAGCACGAGGCTTCTTATTAAAAGCCAAAAATTTTAATCCGTGTACGGGAACGGTTCGAACAAACACCAGCCACGGGGCCAGCGTACGGGAAACACGGCAACGTATTTCGGATTACGACAAAAACTAAAAGACATTCTGTTAGTGAAAGTGTGTGGTGAGCGGCCGAAGTGAAGGCCTTGTTTGCCGTAATAACGGCAAATGTTTATCGTATTTCCATTTAACGGACATTAAGTGTGAGGTGTACTGGTGCGCTGACAGTCGGAGATGGAACCAGACGACTACGGGGGCTACGAGGTATTATGGGTATCCTTCCGTCTATACTCTTTCCTGCTCTCTCCTGTTAGCCGTACCTTCCCTTGGGAACACATTGAAGACAGCGGACACCGGATTAGATGTAAGTGGGTCACATTTGTTTATAGTCTTAGGTTGCAACGACGCCGCGTATCGCGGTATATTGTACACCAGCAGGGCTAGCATGCGCACTATAGACATAACTCTCAGAAGAGAAGAGATAATTTGTCTTACCTGTCAAATTTGTCTATTACTCTAACATGCCAACCCTTTGGGACTCAGAAGTCTACGAAGAGTGAATTATCTCTTCAAAGACATAACAAAGTTGCTAACAGCATAATGCGAAACTTTTTCTTAAAAGCAACACTACATAATGTCACTATAAATAATATGTCGTTCATTCCCATTCGGTCATTGTTACCTTTAAACACCCAATTGTCTTTGGATTGTCTATAGTCCCTTGACTGACTGTCACTGTCAGTCTTCAAAGTTAATTGAATTAATTAAGTTTTAAAATATTATTGTTTTATAGTACAGTGAGGCAAGTTGCTCCAGTAGCGCTCCAGTGATTTCGGCTGCCAGCTGCTCCCTACCTCTACCATCTGTAGAGTTTGCTGACGTCAGCGCGCCCTCTCCGGGCAGAGATTCCCCTCCAGCTCCAGCACCAAAACCAACCACAAAAGGTCACAAATATTCAAATACTATCTTATTGTTAACCCCCGACGTAAAAGAGGGGTGTTATAAGTTTGACGTGTGTGTCTGTCTGTCTGTCTGTGGTATCGCAGCTCCTAAACACCAACTTCGCTGTCGGGAATCACTTAGAGAACTGTTTAAAGAAATAGGCATATTGACAGTTTCAATATATTTATGCAAATATTATGTACCTTAGGAAAACTATTCACGAATTTAAAAAGAATTCTGATATTCACAATCGTGATACTAGAAATATAAATAAACTAGCTCGTGATAATCTATAGATTGGCCAAAGTCAGTACTTCCTTTGTGGGGCTCTGTGTACGCTAGTATAACAAAATACCTGATGATATTGTGAATCTTCCAGAAAAAAGGTTTAAATGCCACGTGAAACAATATCTATGTAAGAAAGCGTACCTACTATGGACTGGATGAATATTTGAACGATAAGAAAGCTTGGTGTGTGGAGACTCCAGCTCGACACGGGAAACACAGTGCTTAATAAAATTTGTTTGTAAAAACTACGTAATTGTGCAACATTGTAGTGCGAATCGAATATGCAATTGGGAAGCCATTAATAAGATTGTCGTGACAACATCTGGCTGACTGAGTATTCATGCTCACTAAAGTGTCCTGACTTGCGGCGGCGTATGAACCCAATTCCCTCTAATATGGTTGAGCCCGGCGATGGCTGACCCATACGTCAAACCCGTGAACGTGGTACTGCTTGGGGGGACTGGTCTACTCTACTCGATTGCCGGTTGTTTTTTTGGTTATATAATTTAGTTTTTCTACTTTGACTGGTTGCCTTCCTCTAATTGCATATTTCCTGGAACATAATATTACCTAGAACCTGTCACTACAGAAGATATATCTAAGTGGATGCAGTATATTCAGACATGTCTTAATAAAGTGTGTTCCGTCGCGTCTGAAGGGAAGCTAAACTCGGACCAGAAAATAAGAATTCATAACATGTGTCGCAAAGTTGGCGATGGAACATCACAGCTAGCCGTCCAGTACCAAGGGCTTAAACAAAAAGCCATATAAGTCCAGTATGCGTACAAAAAACTTAGGGAAAGTTTTGACCTGTCCAACCAACTCCGAGATCTTAAACAGAGCATTCAGGAGTCTGCATAACCTGTTCCTGGCCCAGTTTCCTTCGCCGATATGGTCAAAAACAGTTCTAATAATTTAATTCAGGCAAGTACACTTAGCTCAGTAGCGATTTTTCCGGTTGATAAATCTAGATCTAGTGAAGAGACTAAATCCTTAGTCCAACAGATCATTAGACCTAAAGAGTTGATTACATGTGAGAGGTCTTAGGAAAGTTAAAAATGGAGGTGTAATTATAAGCACTGAGTCTAAAGATGACATTCAAAAATTGAAATAATCTGAACAACTAACCACCTCAGGACTTACTGTTGACGATACCCTTAAACGTAAGCCAAGAGTAGTTATTATTGGAGTGCCCTCATCAATGCAGGATTCGGAAGTGCTTAATTGCATTTTCCTACAAAATCTAGCTGAAAAAATGAAAACCTGACCTTGGAGAAGTTTTTAGCTTCTATTAAGTTAAGCCATAAATCTGGCAGAAAGGATGCAGCGACTTGTAATTTCATAATCGAAGTTCCGGGCGCTATTCGTAAAGCCTTACTCGCGAATGAGAGAAAGAGCATTTGTTAACTGGTCGTCCTGCCCTGTCAAGGACTTCACCCTTGTTACCCGTTGCTTTAAGTGCCAGCAGTACGGGCATACCAACAAGACGTGCAAGCAAGATACGAGTACATTTGGCCACTGTGGACAAGTAGGTCACACTATTAAGGAATGCTCCAAGAAGGAAGAGCCGCCGAAATGTGCGACCTGCCTGCACTATAAGCCGTGTGACCATCCAACAGGAGACGTTGATTGCCCCGCTAAAAAGCTAGCAGAGAGAAGGTACATCAATTCGATAGACTATGAAGGCGCCTAAGAACGCCGTCGACTGCTTTTAGTTTTAGGACTTAATAGTTTCATAATGACTAAAAGGCGCCTAGGAATATTTTCTTTCTTGGTAATATTACAGTCGTTTTAATTTGTATAACTTTAGTGTTTTTTCTATATTACTAATAACCCTGACCCAGATGGAGACTAAGTTTAATCGCCCTACTAACCTTAGGTCGCGCACTTCCTAGTTCAATTCGCACGTACATGTAAACAAAAAAACAGATCGGACAGTATGATATTGCAAAATTGTTGACTCAAGCTTATCTAAAAGCAGCCACACCGCAAAATGCCATAAGTGGCTTTCGCGCAGCCGGAATTCAACCGTTTGATAGACATGCCATTCCAGATGAGTATTTTGCACCTGCGGCTGTTTACTCAACTAGACTCGAGACTCGACTAGACCAGGATATTCCAGTTGCAGAAACAGTGGAGATCTCAGGTGATGGATTAAATCAATATTGCAGTATTTTTATTATTATGAATATGATTTAAATGCGCATTATTGTATCTATTACTATTAGAAATGGGTTTGCGTAATAACGCTTAAAACAAGTTTTGAGAAAGCCCAATTTAATGCAATCCAACACGTATATCCACAAGCAAAAATCACAGGTTGTTTTTATCACTTCAATATTTTATGCGTATTCAAGGTCGTTGCTCAAGAAATTTGCTGGCATCTGTATCAAATTTCATCGACATCGATTCAATGATTTAGGCATAAAACAATAACACACACACCCACATTCACAAACAAGTCACAGTTAAGCTAAGTTACAGTTCTGGGAAGTTGGTGAATTGGGAAGTTGGTAAAGTGGGAGGTTGGTAAATTGGGAAAAATAATTGGAGGGTTGGCCAAATGGGAAGTTGTCCTTTTAGGACAGTTGTCCAAATGAACCTAAAGGTCTGATTGTGTTGAACAGCAGCCGGTTAATGTTCCTGAGCCAGAACCAGTGGAAATCACAGCTGCTTCATCAAATCGCGGACCTGACGTACAAAGTGAAGCTTAACCTCCAAACTTTCTTTCTTTCTTTCTTTAAAAAGACAAACAGACGTTGCAAAAGATAAAGATCCAACAAAAGGATAAATTTGAAAAAGCGAAGATAAAGCAGGAGAAGATACAGATAACGAAGAAAAAAAAACCCAAAAGAAGGAAAACCTTAAAAAGAGAAATCCGTCAACGTCTGGTTTAGCAAAGCATCAGAAGAGAACTTCTGAAAACCAGCCTCCCCAGAGAGAAAAAGACTGTTATTGTTTAGTATGTGAAGAATTATATGTGGACCCTCCGATAGAAGACTGGATTATGTGTTCACAGTGTCAGGAATGGGCACACGAATCTTGCACTTTATACAGTGGTCACGGATCCTACTTTTGCGATATATGCTTTGATTAGAATCTAAAGTTCCTTTAGCCCGCATCAGTATTCTCTTTGCCCGTCTAGGGTAACCTTTGGGCAAAACGGGTTTTTTCTAGATTAAAAAAATATATATATATGAGAAACGTTGATTAGGTATTTGATTTAATATTTTTCTATATTTTAATTGCTAAAGAAGTAATGTTAATTTGTATTCACTTTAATCATTAAATATCCTACGATTCATGTGCATTTTACTTGATTAGCCTTAACATGCACTTTTTGCCCGACCTTCCCCTAACGGTTTTGTGTCGGGGATAATTTTTTTTTTATTTTGTGTTATTTTGACATTTGATTATGTAAAATAACACAAAATGTTAGACTATGTAATTGTTGAAATTAGTAAATAAAGAATTGAATTGTATTGATTGATGACAGTAAAATAATTATTATAATTAAGATTTTTATTTTTTTTTCTTGTAGACACTCGTCTACTATCTCCTATCAACGGAAACTATTACAACAAAATGATATATATCATGAATACGTATTACATATCTTGCGGTTTGTATACCGGGATACACGAGACATATACTCATGGACGCTTTTTCTCTATCGAAGGTATGTGAAAATAAAAAGACAATTTTAGTGATGTTCTTGTTTTAAAATTCATTTGCACATCTCAAAGATGGTTTATAAACTTCCACCATAAGCCTTTGTCTGCTCCGAGGCAGGGCATATGGATAAACTGCACTATAATTTTTATATCACTCATTTTAATCTTAGTATCACAGTTCTGTATAGAGGCTACGAGTATGCTGGACACTTTAACGTGGCTAATACAATAAACATTACATTCTTGAAGTGTAAATACAAAATTATTATTATTTTAAGGAATACCCTTGGAACTTATGTATGTGCCATGGAAAATGTCATCCTGCTAAGAAATTCAGTAAGTTTATATTATTACGAAAAGAAGGAACATTCGATTCTATCGACGCTTCGGAAACATATCCATACGTCTGTTACAAAAAGGACGAGAATATAAACAACAGAATTTTGAAGCCGAGAAGGACTTTTCCTGCGTTAGCTACTAATGGTTAGTATACTGAGTCACACCGTACTCCGCTTTACGAATCAATTTGACACTGAAAGATGGTACCACACCGAGGGAAAAGTCTCCGTTTCAGCTTCGGCGAAACTAATTTCATATCAAATTTTATTGTTTATGGTGGTCATCTATACTTTTCTCCATCATTCTCCTCCACAGACAGAATGTCTCAACCGATTCTCGCAAAATTTGTGAGCAGGGTTATTAGTAACTAGCTTTCCGCCGCGGCTCCACCCGCGTTAAAAGTTATGAGGCATTTTCCCGGGATAAAAGCTAGCCTATGTTACTGAGAAGCGTGTGTCGAAGTACCATTTTCGACTCAGTTTTTAATTTATTACAGACATGACCATACACACAAATATACAAATCTTTCCTCTTTGTAATATTAATAGTAAGATATAGATTTTCTCTGGTGCGTTTGAATTTTGTTTTTTTAAAGATTACTGAGTTGTGGGGCTTTACTCTTGACAACTCGCGGAGTTTGCAAAACAAACAGCTCCATCTCTCGGTAAATAACAGCGAACAACTGCAAAAAAAGAAGACGTGTGGCACTCGGGGACTGCCGCGGTAAAGCTATTGCATAGCATTTTTTATCAACTTATGCAGTTATAATTATTTATTTATTTTATTTATGCAGTATTTTTTTTCCTTTGTATTTTTTTTCTTAGATATTAATTTTATTTTAATCCTATCCTATCCTGTCCTGTCCTGTCCTGTCCTGTCCTGTCCCGTCCCGTCCTGTCCAGTCCCGTCCCATCCCATCCCATCCCATCCCATCCCATCCTATCCTATCCTATCCTATTCTATCCAATTTTTATTAATTTTTCGAGTTATATAGAGTTGCAAAACCACAATATTTTAATTTTATCATACTCCTAAAAATTTACTTGCATATTAAAATATATCAAAATGTAAAAAAAACTTCTATTTGAAACATGGAGTACAGAACCAATGGAGAGCGCGTCCGCACGCTTTTGCTTAGAAACAAAGTCACCAATTTGCGCGGGGGGAGAGGTGATCTGCGCCGGCTGCAATTGGCCGACGCGTGGCTGACGCAATGACATCTGATTCACTAGTGGTTAAAAACGTGGTGAGGTACGCAAGATATAACATATGTTTGGCGTGTGCGGTCGCCCCCGCAAGCGTTCTCCATTGGTTCTGTACTCCATGATTTGAAATATATATATGTCGGAGATTGAAGCCAGATTGATCATTTAAATCGATTGTAAACATCGATGACAGTTTTTATTTTATGTTCTCGAGTATCAGAGGGTAGAATCGATATAG
Organism: Teleiodes luculella; assembly: GCA_948473455.1. Taxonomy (NCBI): domain Eukaryota; kingdom Metazoa; phylum Arthropoda; class Insecta; order Lepidoptera; family Gelechiidae; genus Teleiodes; species Teleiodes luculella. The sequence continues at coordinate 5,367,176 of OX419603.1, forward strand.
TCGACCGGTGTGAAGTTGGCGCGGTGACGTTCGACAGAGGCCCTACTACCGAGAGTGGGACCGGGTGGTTCACTCACATAAATAGCGCTGCTCAGGGCGGGCGAGCCCTCTGTGTAGATCTGCAGCCGCGTTGATAACTTTGTGTGCCAGGGATATGTTGTGATTCTGGTGGACGTACTAGTCCGGTGTGTTTTGTGATGTGTGATTTGATGTGAGATCTGGATGTATGTTGAAATAATGGTTGTTGGAATATTGTTTGTACCACAGTCCAGTGGTGTCTGTAAACCGTGAGTAAAGTGATCTAATTATCGTTTCGCTAGCAAGGTGGCTAGGTTCTGATATTCGTATGGTGTTAGCTATGGCATTGTTATCATGACCGCGGGTAGAGTAACTGTAATATGGTCAAGTTACATAAGGTCCGGGCGGGGAGGCCTCTTGGTTGGCCAGTTTGTAATTGTTCAGTGTTTTCCATGCCAGTTTCCCCTTATGGCATTTTGATGGTGCTCGGATCTACCTAAACCCCTTTTAGGGATTGATTAGGTCCCGATCGCTCATGATAACAAACAATCGAGTCTATAGTGGTATAGTATGTTCCAATTGTGATGGAATTCGATATAGTTGGTAAAGTCTGTATCAATTGTAACGACATTCGATATAGTTGGTAAACTCTGTTTCAATAGTGATGACAAATTTGGGTAGTCCTGACAAAGATAGTGTACTTTGGTTCTCTAAAAGTTGTTGTAGCATACGCCCACGCTTAACGTATTTCCTGCGTGTTGCCCTTTGCGGGTTTCCTTTATTTATTTGCTTTGCCCACCATCGTCTTCTATCCTTTTTCCGTCATATATAATATATATATATACGACGACGAGACGACACATATAAATCACATCGAGACGATATATATGTCGGAGATTGAAGCCAGATTGATCGTTTAAATCGATTGTAAACATCGATGACAGTTTTTATTTTACTTTCTCGAGTATCAGAGGGTAGAATCGATATAGTTGACCGGTGTGAAGTTGGCGCGGTGACGTTTGACAGGAGGCCCTACTATCGGGAGTGGGACCGGGTGGTTCACTCACATAAATAGCGCTGCTCAGGGCGGGCGAGCCCTCTGGGTAGATCTGCAGCCGCGTTGATAACTTTGTGTGTCTGTGAGTGTGATTCTGGTGGACGTACTGGTCCGGTGTGTTTTGTGATGAGTGATTCGATGTGAGATCTGGATGTATGTTGAAATAATAGTTGTTGGAATATTGTTTGTACCACAGTCCAGTGGTGTCTGTAAACCGTGAGTAAAGTGATCTAATTATCGTGTCGCTAGCAAGGTTGGCTAGGTTCAGTATTCGTATGGTGTTAGCTATGGCATTGTTATCATGACCGCGGGTAGAGTAACTGTAATATGGTCGAGTTACATAAGGTCCGGGCGGGGAGGCCCCTTGGTTGGCCAGTTTGTAATTGTTCAGTGTTTTCCATGCCAGTTTCCCCTAATGGCATTTTGATGGTGCTCGGATCTACCTAAACCCCTTTTAGGGATTGATTAGGTCCCGATCGTTCATGATAACAAGCAACCGAGTCGATGGTGGTATAGTGTGGTTCAATTGTAACGACATTCGATATAGTTGGTAAAGTCTGTTTCAATAGTGATGACAAATTGGGGTAGTCCTGACAAAGATAGTGTACGATGGTTCTCTAAAAGTTATTGTAGCATACGCCCACGCTTAGTGTGGTTCCGCGTGTAGCCCTTTGCGGGTTTCCTTTATTTATTTGCTTTCCCCACCACCGTTTTGTCTCCATTTCCGACATCAGAAGTGCGATAAAGGACCCTGTATTCTAAAGAATTTTCGGGATTAGGATCTGCAGACTACGGGATAAAGGATCAGCAGTTAGTAGAAGTTTATTTTTTTATTCAATCTTTGGAACATTTTTATTGTGGGTAAAAAAAATTTATTAAGCTGTGTCCGAATTGTCGATTAAGTCAAAATTTTTGAGTGTCAAATAATTGAAGTGATTGATCGGATGGATTAATTGAGATTTTTCTGATTGTAAAACGAATGAAGTAAAATCGGTTTTACTCGTGGTAGTTAGAATCAGAATCAATCAGTGTTCTTTCTAAACGGTATTCTGGGGTAACGTATACGCCGATTTATACTAGGTGCGGTAGTATTTCTGGATCATTTTAATAAGATGTGAGTGCGTCGAGTTTTGTTGTGTTTGTGTACCAATCGTTATCGTTAACGTAGTCCTGATGTTGTACGCCAAATAATGCGCGCCTAGTTTGACGTTTGCGGAAAATAGCCCGTTGTACCAATAGGGTTTTGCGATTGAATTTTGAATTTTAATTGCAGAGATAATCGGATGAGTCGTTTGTCAGTGTAACGTTTAGACCGTGCGTGATTTAAGTTTTGTGATTTATTGTTCGATTGGCTACGTGGTTTGGAAACGTGATTCTGGCGTAAAGTACCCACCTCGTTCGATTTTACTGTGAAAATTAGTTTGTTTAGTTGTTTAAAAAAATAGTGCGGTACGAAATCAGTTCTAATACTCGATGTGAACAAGAGCAGTTTCAAACCTTAAATTTTTTTATTGAGAGTTCGTTGTACGTTAAAAGCGGTGAATACCTACCTATAGCTACTAGTCGCTCATGTCGAACTTGGAAGTTTACCTGACTTAGACAATGTGTTTACCTGACGTTGATAATGATGATAATTGGATAATCGAGTAATGATTTTACTTTGTTTTTGTAAATAGTTTTCAAATCTTGTGATAAAAGTTCTGTTTTCATGATAATGTTATCCGCCGGATGGAGGCGATGATTTAAGGTTATCCGCTGGATAGAGGCGATGATTACCTATAGTTCGGAAGCGATGAGTTTGATTTGTTAACAGAACATGATTTGTTTTCGTAATTTAAAGTTTGGAGCTGATATGATTTGAAAATCTATACTCGACATTCCTTTTTCAAAGTATTACCGTGGATTGTAGTTTGTTTTTATTCCTTTTTGAACTTGAAGTTTTCGAACAATGACTAGTTTTGCTTTTTGAGATTGTTTTCTAATGTGTAATGTAACGATAATGCAATGACTCTGAAGACACGACCCGACGGACTTGGCCTTATCTAGTAATCGTATCAGAGGTTCCGGAGCATGTAAGAGGTGCACGTTGACTGCTTTTTATGCGCAGTAACTCTTTGCGAGGAGTAGCACTTACGCAGCTGAGATGGTTAACTTCTGATAGGTTGCTAGGTTCTAACAAGCTGGATGGAGGCTTGTGTTGTGACCGGATAGAGGTTACGTGATGTGTAAAGCCGGATGGAGGCTTGTGTTGTTGTGACCGGATAGAGGTTACAGAGTTTAGCGACTTGATGGAGGTTGCTTGTTGAGTTGATGTGGTATCCGGATAGAGGTTACACACATGTTTTTTGACGGGATGGACGTCACATGTCTTGGGAGCCTTTGCAATATTATTACCCTTTATTAAAGCCATTTAAATCTGATATTTCTATTATCAAGTTTTTTTTGTTCGATAACTGATTTAACTGACGGATATGAAATCAAGGTTTTTCGGTACGGATTCATTTCAAAATCGGTTTTGCTTAAAATTGTTTCTTATTATTTCGTTAAAAAAAAAAGCAAAATTTTAGATGTGGATACGCATAGTACGGAGCGTAAAAATTTGATTAAAGTTTCGTGTTTTACCGTTAGTAGAAGTTGTCGAAGGATTAAGTACCATTGAATTTCGATGAACGAAATTAGAGAAATTGTAAAACTGGAAGTGAGGTTCTGAGTTCGATTTTACTGTGGTGTAGTTGACCGAAGCGGAGGCTTGGATGAGCCGTAGTGCGTAGAAATCGGTGTCTGCTTTGAGTGGTACATTGTTGTTTTTCTAGGGACGCTCTCTTTTAAAGTAAGAGACGCGCTCACTTTTGAAACGGGAATAGTCCACTTTGAGTAGTCCGAGCATGCGCAGCGGGCTCCTTGCTCTGGCTGAGGTTATGTTGTGTTTGGGTCTTTGAAGCGACCATGGAGTCATGGAATTTACTTGTTGAGTCCAGGAGAGATGGACATTGGGTGTGGCTATGTGATAGCCGTAGACTGCGAATAAGATACCTCATGTTTGACTTTGAAATTGTTTATTGTTTATGACTAGTGATGTCACGGTGATTGTGACTGTAATGGTACTTGATCGCTTTTACGGTAATTGAATTTATCTGGCAGGAATTAAAAACTGTTTGACCTGGTAATGTTTTGTCAGGAATAGCCGAGCGGTATTAAGTGTTGCTTTTAATTCGTTTCGAATCCAGCACACGAGGACGTGTGTCATCGCAGGATGGCCGTGTCGGAGATTGAAGCCAGATTGATCGTTTAAATCGATTGTAAACATCGATGACAGTTTTTATTTTACTTTCTCGAGTATCAGAGGGTAGAATCGATATAGTTGACCGGTGTGAAGTTGGCGCGGTGACGTTTGACAGGAGGCCCTACTATCGGGAGTGGGACCGGGTGGTTCACTCACATAAATAGCGCTGCTCAGGGCGGGCGAGCCCTCTGGGTAGATCTGCAGCCGCGTTGATAACTTTGTGTGTCTGTGAGTGTGATTCTGGTGGACGTACTGGTCCGGTGTGTTTTGTGATGAGTGATTCGATGTGAGATCTGGATGTATGTTGAAATAATAGTTGTTGGAATATTGTTTGTACCACAGTCCAGTGGTGTCTGTAAACCGTGAGTAAAGTGATCTAATTATCGTGTCGCTAGCAAGGTTGGCTAGGTTCAGTATTCGTATGGTGTTAGCTATGGCATTGTTATCATGACCGCGGGTAGAGTAACTGTAATATGGTCGAGTTACATAAGGTCCGGGCGGGGAGGCCCCTTGGTTGGCCAGTTTGTAATTGTTCAGTGTTTTCCATGCCAGTTTCCCCTAATGGCATTTTGATGGTGCTCGGATCTACCTAAACCCCTTTTAGGGATTGATTAGGTCCCGATCGTTCATGATAACAAGCAACCGAGTCGATGGTGGTATAGTGTGGTTCAATTGTAACGACATTCGATATAGTTGGTAAAGTCTGTTTCAATAGTGATGACAAATTGGGGTAGTCCTGACAAAGATAGTGTACGATGGTTCTCTAAAAGTTATTGTAGCATACGCCCACGCTTAGTGTGGTTCCGCGTGTAGCCCTTTGCGGGTTTCCTTTATTTATTTGCTTTCCCCACCACCGTTTTGTCTCCATTTCCGACATATATAAATCACATGGATCGGTCACTCCGTCTCGTTGCCAGAGAAGGACAAAAAGTAAATAGATAAATGTTCACACACTACCGTAGAACGGGGTTAAATTGAGATCGGGGGCAACTTTGATGATAACTAGTTTTTTTAGGTTTTTTTTTTAATAACTCTGTAAAAACGGAACGCGCCTAATTTTTTCTTTCTGAAATGGCAACACTAATATGTCAGCCATGTTTTTCATGGATGCCGGCGCAGGAGCTCGTTTGTTTGTGCCAAAAAATATTAATTAAATAGTGCAGGTGGAATTGAGTAAAAATCTGAAAGAAATAACTTCTGTGGTGGAGACGTAAGTATTATCTTTGCATGGAATTACATTGGTCACTAAAATTATGTGTTTCTTTGAGAATTATAACAATATTTCGTTTCATTTCTATGTCCGCCATTTTCATAGATATACCAGTTTTCGAACAACGTGGCTACTTTGATAGGGGGTACGAGGTGAAATTGATAGTTATCAATCTCGCCCCACATTTTATAGAGCATGATTTTAAAAGAGTAAAGTAAGGCTTATCAAACTAACCCTTAGGTTAGGTTTTTTTCTTTAGGTCGCACAAATGGTGCGAACGTATAAGAGGACGGCGGGCACCCGCAATTATAGGAATTACTCCGAAGAGACATTAGAAGAAGCAATAGAGAAAATAACAAACGATGAGTTATCTATTAACGCGGCGTCCCAGCAGTATAAAATTCCCTTTGGAACTTTGTACAATAAATATAAAGGAATGCATGGCCGAACTGCTAGCGCTCAAAGAAATTTCAATTTTGAAAGCTGCAGCAACATGTGCCGACTGGGGATTTCCTCTAACCACGTTAGATTTGCGAATGTTTGCTAAGTCTTACTAAGATCAGCAAGGGAAAATAGTTGAACGTTTCAAGAACAACGTGCCAGGCGTAGAGTGGGCGATTAGCGTTCTAAAACGTCACAAGAATTCATATGGCCAACGATCAGCGACCAACATAAAGAGGTCCAGAGCAGCTGTAGGCCGAGAATCACTGAACAAATATTTCGATAACCTGGAATCTGAAGTAGAGAGTGTTCCAGCCTCGAATATATTTAACTATGACGAGTCCAACTTCTCAGACGACCCAGGTAAAAAGAGATCCATATATAGAAGAGGCGTAAAATACCCCGAAAAAGTCATGAACTTTTCTAAAAGTAGCACAACGGTTATGATATGTGGGAGTGCAGATGGAACACTCCTACCCCCTTATGTTATATATAAATCTCAGCATCTGTATGATACGTGGAGGGAGCGAGGAATAGTAGGTCCGCCATGCTGTGCAGAACCATGTTGCAGCCGTGGTTGCAGATACAACAGGACAAGCAGTGGCTGGATCGATACAGCCACCTTCCGTGATTGATTCATGACTTGCTTTGTCCCCCATGCTAAAAGATTAGAAGGGAGGAAGGTAATAATTGGTGATAATTTATCGTCTCATCTTGACAGCGACGTTTTAAAAACCTGCGAAGAGAACAATATTCGATTCATATGTCTGGTTCCCAATTCAACACATTTAAGTCAACCTTTGGATGTGGGTTTTTTCAGACCAATGAAAACTGCTTGGAGATATGTCCTAGATGACTGGAAAAAAACCAATTTAAGGGCCACAACTGTACCAAAGGACAGCTTTCCGGCTTTGCTGAAGAAAGCAATAATGACGATGGACGAAAAGCCGCCTAAAAACAAAGAAGTTGAGCATGAAACATCTGCCACTAAAAGAAATTTGATAAGTTCATTCAAAGCAACTGGAATTTTTCCATTTAATAGGAAACAGGTGTTGAAAAGACTGCCACAAGAAGACCCGGGTGCACCCGTAGCCGACAATGTGGTCAGAGACCAGCTAACAAAGTTTTTAAAAGAACAGCGATCAGGAAAAACATCTGAGCCTGCAAGGAAGAAAAAGAGATTACAAGTACAAGCAGGAAAAAGTATTTCTACTCTAGATGAACCACAGCATCCAGAAGAGCAAGTAGAAGACGCAGGAAGAAGCATTTCTGCTCCAGAACCAATAGATCCAGAAGAACAAGTATGCGCAGGAAGAAGCATTTCTACTCCTAGTGAACCACTGGATCCAGAAGAACAAGTAGGCGCATGAAGAAGCATTTCTACTCGTGGTGAACCACTGGATCCAGAAGAGCAAGATTTTGACCTAGATCGCAGTGATGACGATACCACCGATTGTGAGTCAGAAAACAGTTACAATAATAGAGGGCTTAAAATAGGTCAATTCGTTTTAGCTAAATTTGGATCAAAAAAAGGCAAGAAAACTTATCATTATGTCTGCTCAATAGAAGATATTTCTGACGAAAAGTTAGTTGTCCAAGGTTATAAGTCTCAAAGGAAGTCTAAGATGATTTTTCGTCCAGTTCCAAAAGATGTATCCATCATTGAAACACATGACATAATAACCTTTTTACCACAACCAACTTTTGATGGTGAGTGTTATAATTTTCCTGCTGAAGTTATGATTAAGGAGCTTTGATTTTTTCTATGTTACAATAAAGATTAAGATGTTATCAGGCATGTAGCGTAGCCTGTTTAATGTTGATCTTGAGTGAAGAATTATTTTTTATTGTTTCATTTGATTTTTTTCTATTTTACAATAAAATTAAGTTTTTACAATTAATTAATTTATTTTTACATTTCGTAATATTATATTTTTGTTTGCTAATAACATATTTTATAATATTTTTGATCTCATAATTATTATGTCAAGACTGACTGTCTTGTCTGATTTAAGACTGTTTAACTGTATATATAAAATAATATCTCAGTTTTGTTAATTAATAAAACAGTCAAGTGGTTGATTACCACTTTTGCTATCCGCCATCAGCCTGTATTTCATTATGTCACTCGCGAGGTTTTGTTTGCACCTCTGCTGCTCGCGGAGGGCCTGGGAGTGAACAAACACAAATAAAATTGTGAGGTAGGCAAAAAGGAAGCTTCCAAAGTTGTTAAAGATCTATCGAAAAGTCCTCGAAAAGCAAGATCAGCCTTGTCAATTGTCACCTTTACAAGCATTGTCAACGTTTACAGAAGCTGAATTAACTAAAGCTTAATATGAAAGAGTAACGTGAAACTAATCCAAGTTTTTTTTCATGCTATTCAGTTCTCCAAAAGGCAAAAAAACTTGATGGGCTTGTTTTCATAAATTATGATCGGCTTGTTTTCATAATGTTACTAACTATTAGTTCCATATTTCTTGCAGTATTGTTTTACTGCAAGAAATATGGAACCAATAACCAAAAAACAGCGTGGTATAGGATAGTCTCAAAACGATATGAAGAATGCATTAGATGAAATAAAGAATAGCCGGATGTCGGCGCGTGTGGTCGCTTTGAAATACAATACATACCTCGACGGACTCTTAAAATCATATAAAGTCTGGAAGTGCAGTAAAGACATAAAACTGTATATTCTTTGTAATGAACGCATGCTGTGTCCACATCGAGTAGGATAGTAGGATACCCTCTATAATCAATGCCATGTTTTTCTGTACAAACTTTCTTAACTAGGATGTTGTATATAGTCTTGTGGATCTTTCAATTAAAAAAAAAAAAAAAAAGAGGATGGGAAGCAAAGCTTTCACGGAAGCGAAAGAAAAGGATTTGGCGGAAAGAATAAAGAGGTTTTAAAAAATTGGAGTTACCCTAACCCCAAAAGTAATACGTAGACTCTCTTATTTGTTTTGTAAGAAGCACAACATCTAAAACTGTTTTAGTGACAAAAAATCGACAGCTGGCAGAAAATGGCTCATAATCTTTCTAGTTCATTTGTGAATGATGAACGAATGAATAATGCGACCTCATATTGGTTTTTTGTGCTTGACTAGAATGCCGTTAGGTACTATTTCATTTTGTACGACTGACTATAGAGTAAACTTACAGAAGGTTAGAAAATTATATTTGTTGTATTTTGACGATTTTGATTTTGGGTTGTTTGTAGAGCGCCATACACACCGCCATACAAAAAGTGTTTGGTGGTGTAAAATTGCAGTGATATTTAACATAATTTAAATATGAGTGATGAAAAGACGAAGCGTAGCTAAAAAAGACTTGCTTCAGAAAAAATGTTATTGTTAGAACTGATGGAAAAGCATATTCAAGTATTTGAAGATAAAACAAACTGAAAGGGTGTCTATAAAGACAAAACTTGCAGAATGGAAAATTATATCCATTGAATATAACAGCCAAACGACTTACTGCCACCTACTATGGCAGTCGGGGGGCAATTTACGGTGAACGGTTTGTAGAGCGAATACGCGGCGAGCTGTGGCCTATCATCGCACCGCAGTTAGCGCCTACGGTCTCGCCGCAGTTGCGCGCAGTGACCAGGACCTTAGTCACTGAATAAAACGCAAGGGCGAGCTGTAAATTTTATCATGGCAGAGTAGGAAACGCACAGGTGGAAGATTCAAACGCAACAAAAAATCAAAAGAGATCAACAACTCATCGAGAAGATTTATCAATTGAATTGAAACGATTTTGTGAAAATCCTTAGCAAACCATCTCCAAAACACTTCTAGATTTTATTTCTAAGAATAATAGATTGTCATTTTTTTCATTTAATTGTCAAAGTTAACGTGTGCATGTAGATGATCTATCAATTGACGCTCTTGTTAAAAAGATGAATGTGTTAATTTTATCAGAAACTGATATGGGCAACGAACGATGAAATAATTGACATACCGAATTTCAACTTTGTTGCGAGTTTCAGAAGAAATAATCGTCCAGCGGGAGTAGCTATTTATCAAAATATGAACACAGTTCATTATTGCACAAATTATATGGATGTGCATGTGAAATACAATAGCATGTTTAATACTGCTATTTCTGATATCGGTGATATTTGTTCCTTATTATGGTTGCCGTTTACATCTCTCCAGATAAGTCATTGCGTGCTATACGAGACTTCTTGTACGAACATTTTATTCATTTATTCTCATGACGCATCTGCATTGCTTAAAAAAATTGGAAAAAGCTTTGATGAATTGCTAATGATTTGGATGAGCCTTATTTAATCCCATTACGCAGTAATAAAAAATATAAAAAAACGGATGGAGTCGCCATGAAAAGGAAATTGGCTTAATGGCAAATTATCTCCGATCAGTACAACGGCAGTTCAACCGACTGTCCTCGGTCAACTGAGAACTTGTGAGCTCAGTGGGAGAGCATGAAGAAACAGGCGAGAAAGGATGCAGCGAATAATTGTTATTACGTTTATACATAAACTTAAATCACTGATGTCCAGTCCAAGTCTCCAAATAGTCCCGTTATGTGTATGTTGGGTCGGATTGTGGCATTAAAAATACCACATGGTATTTTTTGATACATTTATTATGAAAATAAAGGATATTGTGCTAGACATCCCCTAAATATGTATACTTAATTTCTTTCATTGTTATCAGCTGAAAGACATCAGTGCTAGCTGTTGCTGTTAATTACCTACATATATTATAAGTATACCTACATATATTATTAGTATTTATGTATATTATAAGTATTTTTTGCTTTAGGTGGTGGATAACCACAACCTCCTAAGAAAGATGATCCTTTTTTGAATCGGATCATTTGCTTAATATCAACTAGTGCTGTTGGGTTATTTCACGATATGGATATTCCATTTGATTACTTACAGTTGGCGAAATTATCTTCAGAAAATATCTAGTATCTTGGTATAAGTACATCGGAACAAATTTGCTCATTGAAAGACAGTTTTATGAACTAAGTATACAAGATTTTCAGTGCTAAAAGATATCTATATTGGTGATGGAACATTATAAAGGACATTATAACATTATAAAGGATATGGAGACATTTGTTTACAAGCCTACAACGGACAACAATGGATACTACCACTATCACCATGTCAAATTAGTTTATTGTTATTATTTTTAAATTTATTATTTCGGACAGATGTAATCAGTACTTTGTACTGTTTATGTTATGTTATGTTTATGTTTTAATGCCACTAATCCTGTAAATGAGGTTCAAACATATCAGTCTGGCCGTTATGTTAGCAGCAACGAAGCTGTTTGGCGACTCTTTGGATTCCCGTTACATGAAAGGCACCCTACTGTTACACACCTCTGTGTGCACCTGGAAAACGGTGAACGTGTCTATTTTACCGAAAACAATTTTCAAGAGAGATTATCTTCTCCTCCAAAGACGATATTCACTTCTTTTTTTGATCTTTGTACAAGAGATGAATTTGCAAGAACGCTTCTCTATGTTGAGGTACCAAGATATTATACTTGGAATACAACTAGAAAAGAATGGAAACGCCGAATTCAAGGTTCGCCTGTACACAAATTGGCCTGGTGTCAAATCAGGAGATGCATTAGGTCGAGTTTACACTGTCCATGTTAGTAATATGGAATGTTTTTGTTTGAGAATGCTTTTACACCATGTACATGGACCAACCTCTTTTAAGGATCTGAAAACGTTTAATAACCAGGAATTTTCGACATTTTGAGAGGCATGTGAGGCAAAAGGGTTATTAGAGAATGACAATCAGTGGGATATAACTCTGGAAGAGGCTGCACAATGCAGATCGGCGCTTAAATTGAGAGAGCTTTTTGCTATATTATTAGCAACATGTGGGCTTTCAAACCCTCCACAATTGTGGGAAAAGTATAAAAATGATATGGCGGATGATATTTTACACAGATTACAAGAACAGAATCCGAATGCTTCGTACAATGATATAATTTACAATGACGCGCTAACAAAGGTTGAGGACAAAGTGATAAGATAACTATAAGTGGAAAAGATCTGTCGGATTTTGGGATGAGCAGACCACAAAGAACTGGGGAAGTTAGCAGTGATTTAATGCGGAAACTAGACTACGATACCATTTCTTTACAGCGACACTTAAATGAATCCCTCCCACTTTAGAATCCAGAACAACGTTTAGTATTTGACACAGTTATTCAAAAAGTTGCAAATGGTGAAGGTGGTTTGTACTTTTTGGATGCTCCAGGAGGCACTGGTAAAACCTTTCTTCTAAACATATTACTAGCTCAACTTCGGAAAGATAAAGGAGTCGCTGTTGCAGTAGCTTCATCAGGAATAGCAGCTACTCTGCTTAGTGGGGGACGAACAGCGCACTCAGTCCTTAAATTGCCACTGAACTTGGCTCACGAGGAAATGCCAGTGTGCAACATAAGCAAGAGCAGTAACCGCGGAAAAATGTTGCAGCAATGTAAGATATTCCACAAAAAAACCATTGAAGCACTAGATCGCACAATGAAAGATATCAAGAACAATCAGGATATCATGGGAGGGATAGTGGTACTTCTAGCTGCTGACTTTAGACAGACCCTACCGGTTATTACTAGGGGTACACCGGCGGATGAAATAAATGCCTGTTTAAAAGCGTCTGTATTATGGGTGCACGTAAAAAAGTTTTCTCTGACCACAAATATGCGAGTGCAACTACACAATGATTCTCAAGCAGGGCAATATGCGGCAGCTCTTCTAAAAATCGGAGAAGATTGTGTGCCATCAGACAGTAACGGCATGATTAAGCTGAGCCGTGAATTCTGTCGAATTGTTGATCACACAGATAATTTAAAGATTTACGTCTATCCTGATCTACATACAAACATAGGCAACCGGGAATGGTTATGTAAGAGAGCAATTTTGACACCAAAAAATGAAACAATAGGCCAAATAAACGAACAAATTATGTCGAATTTGGATGGGGATATTGTCGAGTATCTTTCAGTTGACTATGTTTTGGACACTGAACAAGTTACATCGTACCCTATAGAGTTTCTCAACTCTTTAGAATTATCAGGAGTACCGTCCCATAAGCTGACACTGAAAGTTGGTGTACCCGTCCTGTTGATGAGAAATATTGACGCACCAAAGCTATGCAATGGTACACGACTTCAAATTTCTCATTTGGGACGTAACATCATAAAAGCTATAATAATGACTGGAATGGCAGAAGGAGAAACGGTACTAATTCCCCGTATACCGATAATTCCGACATATTTGCCATTTCAGTTTAAAAGAGTACAATTTCCCATAAAAGCAGCATTTGCAATAACAATTAACAAAGCTCAAGGACAGACGCTAAAAAGTTGCCGGAGTGCATTTATAAAAACAATGTTTTTCCCATGGGCAATTCTATGTGGCGTGCTCACGAGTGTCAAACCCGCAGAATCTTTTAGACTTAGACTTAGACAAAAAACGTCGTTTACAAAAATGTACTAAAATAAGATGTTAACAATAAACCAGTACAATATACTGACAACATAGTAATTACTCATGAAACTAAACAACTTTTCCTAAGAAACATAGGTTGAAATCTCAAAAATAATTTTTAAGTTTTCATTTAAACTTCAGTTACTTAACCGGCCACTTTTTTTGAGATTTCAACCTATGTTCCTAAGGGAAAGTTTTTGAGTTTTATGAGTAAGTACTACCACCATGTGGCGGATAAACAACCAGTTAAATTTCACGGTGTATACTAATAATTAAACATTCTGTGCACTGCAAATGGTCCACGCGGACGAAGTCGCGGGCAAAAGCTAGTAATCAAATAAATACCGAAATGCCACGGACCTTCGCGTAATTGAACGAAATATAAAGCGTTATTTACTTATAAAGACCTGTGATGCAGCTCAAACAGCATAGAGATGCCGAAATACCTTTGAACCTTTCAAATACACTTCATCTGTTCTATACACAGACAGAAAAAGAGCTCTTGATCAGTAATGGGTATGGACAAGGAAAAGGTTTCCGTAAACTATTAATAACAATGCATGACAGCAATGTCTGAATATCGCGCCAGAAGTAATGAAGCTGCAAAACAGCGTGTCACACGCGGTAGTTGCAGTATTACTATATTGATTACAGCGAAGATGCAATAGGCCGATTCATAAGAAAGATAAGCGCTGCAGAAGAAAATGAAATCTTCGAATACAATCTTAAGATAGCAATTCGAAATAGAGATACAAAGGTCATGGATGCTTTGTTGAAATACTACGGCTGATCATGGATAAACAACAAAACAACAACAACAACAACATGGAGCAACAAATTATGTGAATCATTTTCAAACAAAACGATGGAACCGCGTAACATACGTATTATTTAAATATAAAGTAGGTTCATTATTTGATTATAATATAAACTAAAACCTGTAGGTACAAGCCCTTTCCTTGAACAATTAGATAAATCGGTCACTGACCTCGAGAATACAGCTGGGCCTTTCAGCAGTAGCTCTCCCTGATAAACTCCACCTTCCGTTTCTTTGTGTCTGGTTACTTGTGGTTCTTCCCAAGCATCTGTTTCGGCAAAGTAGTCTTTTGTTGTTAATCCTAAGCGGTCTAGCGATATCTGTAATAATGTATTGGCTCAATTTCACAATCTAATCAAAGGGCGCTGGATTTGAATACAACAACACTTTTAAAATTTTACATTTTTTTTTTTCAAGTCGGTAATATTATTTTGTACGTAGCTTTGATAATACACACAGAGTTATACAACATTTTCTACACACAATTATTAGAAATATTTGCGTTAGCGTGTAAGTCAAAAGAGAAAATATTTGTGTCCCTTATGGAAGTACTTTCATTTACCTCAAAATCTGGCAAAGGGGTCTCAACAGTAACTAAAGGTTCCAATTTTGTAGTATTCTCGTCAATCCTTGCGATTCTAGCAGATACTCCCGGCAATGGTACACCTACGCAACCAACTGTCCTCTCCTCAACTGGGGTGTAAGGATTGCTCAGCGCCATTCCCACTTCCGTCATTCCATATCTTTCTAGCAGCCGTTGTCCAGATATCTAAACAGCACCATAAAAGAAAAATCTGCTTGAAATGAAATTTTAAAGAGTAATCACGTGTCCAATATCAACATTACAAGGACATGATATTTTAACAAATTGCCATGCTAAGTGACAAATATAGAGAGTTTGATTTGTAACCATTAAACAAAGTGACCAATGTCCTTCTCAGCGTTGTGAATTGATTTATCACAATCTGTTTCTAAGTATTGATATGAAAAAAGTGTAATATCAGTTAGTTTAAAGAAAATAAACATGTTTTTCACCTCTTCCCACTTGCGGAAAAGCGTCTCAGGCAAGGGTGCCGACCCAGCGCACATTAGCCTCATCTTGGACAGCGTTTGTTTCACATACTGAGCAGTCTTGGGGTCAGGGAACATTTTGTCGTGCTCTGCAGCTAAACGAGCGTACATAGCAGGCACACCATGGAAGACAGTCACTTTGGTTTCATCTTTTGCGTCCATGCTCAGTAAGCGAGACCAAACTGCATGCGTCGTGAATGTCGGAAGCATGCGTAATCTACGACAAAGGCATTAGTTTTAGTATTACAGTAAGTAACTATTCTTCAACGGGATTGTAAAAAAGGGTTAATGTAACTTCAGCATAGCTTTGTATTTGTTATATTCATCTGCGAAATATGAAAGACGTTGCTCTCAACGCTTGTCACAAAATCGTCGTATCAAGCTTCAACGAACTTAGGAAGACGTCTACAGATGCGAGCAGGTGGGAAAGAAGGCGTCCTTCAAAGATCTCTACAACGATTGGTCCTGTGATGCCCGTATGCAACTGCTTGTCGTTCCATCTTGCGGAGGCTTGTATAAGCTACGCTTTTCAGTGCGCAAGCGGAATTTAAGAAAGGGCCCGATTCTTTGGGCTAAGTCGGTGATTTTAGTTTTCTTGTGGATCTAAAGCCATACCATTTAAAATATTGTTTAAAACTATGCAATTACGTAAAACCAAGAATAGTCCTATCGTTCTTACTTGGCTCCAGCAGCAAGGGAGGCATTAACTGAGTTGAGTTGTCCGTGAACGTGATGCAAAGGTAAAGTGTGCAAGACTACATCGTTTGCGTTGTACTGCCACGCTGCGTGTAAAGACGCTATCTGGGTCGCCAGCATGGTATGTGTCCAGACCACTCCTTTTGGATTACTCGTTGTGCCTAGATTGTCAAAAGATATATTTTTTTATTTGACATTTTATTGTATAGCACTAGAAAAATAACATACAGCAGTTCTATTATCACGCTTACGTCCATTAGGAAGACAGAGGAACTAACTTGGGTCCTATGCAGGCTAGTCACGCATGCTAATTAAAGACAACATTGAGGTTTTTTTTTCTTTTTCATACGGTTAGTAACGCCGTCGACCGATCTCAATCGCCCTGGCATCAGGATTCTGCACGACTTAACTCACCGCTAGTATAAATGATAAGCGCGTCATTCTCTCCGTACCATTTGTTGCTTTTGCCAAGGTTTTCCAGTTTGGGGTTCGCTTCATTTGGATAAAGCTGCGCCGTTACTTGTTTATCTCTGGTAGTCAGTATAAGATTCCTGATGGTCAAATAGACATAACATTTTTTTTTTTTTTTTTAACATTTTTTAATTACTTATCTGATAAGATTTTACTAAATATGACTATCAGAAAAAGCAGATAAATGTATTTCTGAGAGTTGTGAAGCCTGGATAGTTCTTAAAGGATGGTCTTATTTAACATCCATCACTAATTAGTCCAGTTATCTGCACGTGAACCCAACCAACTCTTAGAGCTATTTTGGTAAACAGAGAAAACAAGCGCCTATTGAATTGACAGGAAAACAAACTAGTACGACGTCAGGAGAAGGTACAAGTACCATGCTCAAGATAAATCAGTTCAAATTTTTACCTTTTTACTTCCTTAGCAATTGGACCTAATGTTTTTTCATATTCTGGTGAACAGATAACTAGAGCCGCATGACTGTCTTTGATGAAGTATTTTAGCATATCCGGAGGATGTAATGACGTTAAAGGAACAGCTGCAACAAAAAACTTTATTTTATTACAGTATTCCAACATAGGAGGAGACGTTTTATTTTAAAAGTACCACGTACCTATATTTCCAGTCATCCATATAGCCCATTGTGTAATTATGTGTGTAGAATCGTTGCTGCTCATGTAGGCAATCGTTTGCCGGGACTCTCCTACTGAAACAAAGCTTAGTTTAATAACTGTCCCAGTATTTACATACAAATTCAAGTTAACAACCAAGATTGGGCTTCGGTTTTTATCCTGTTCTTTTTTCTGGCTGAATATTAATGGTAATCTCGAGTAAGTTTTTTAAGGACACTTATCTGCGTAGGGGCACTTCAAGTAATTATTCAACAAAAACTAGCTAATTATTACATAGTTTAAAGGGACATATTCACAATTTAAACTAATAATAATGAAAGTCAACGAGATATGACCACAAGACTCAACGATTTGTAACTAACAAAATCTACTGCAAATAAACTGCTTTGTAAAAGAATACTTCTGGAATGAAGGAAGATCAAGATCCCGTAGAATTTGATTCATGAATGATTATGTATTCGTTGCATTTTTGATGTAATAATAGTTAACTTGTACAAAATATTTCGTGAATTAGTCACGAACAATGACATTTCGCCGCCTCAGTGCCTGTTTGGCCTATCGACCAAACTCTTCGAAAATTAAGTTTAAATGCAATTTTGTCAAGACTTAAATTTCAATCCGGTTAGTTATGGAAGATTTAAAACTTTTTTTTCTCTTAAAACAACCATAACATCATTTAAATTTTATTTGTGACACGACACTGTAATGAAAATTTTGTGCTTATTTGGTCTATGTCCTGCGTTTGTTTTATATCTTACCTACATCGTGATGGTGCGTTCAGACGCGCGCCGGGCGGCCTGGCATTCAGCCCGGCGTGCAGCCCGGCAAGCCGCCCGTGCTCTTCCGCGGGCCAAGCAGACTGTTCACACGCGCGCGGGCCTGCTAGTCAGTGCAAAGATGCCGGACGACGCGGACGTAGATCTTGTGGGGGCTATTGCTCTAGCCATGATGTATTTTTATTAAAAAAAAAACAAAATGATAGGCGATATAATTCTATATAATTCTATATAATTCCCTGATATAATTCTAAAAATGATAAATTTTGTTCGTTGGTCCAGTCGGTCATTTTCAAATTATTGTGGTCGAACGAAATAAATTACCTATGGTCCGTTCGCCACGAAGTCGCATGCGATACTGACGCGACCTCGCGCGTGTAAACAGGCACACGGGCGCAGGCACATTTTCCTTTGATCTTTGTCAAAAAACCGACAGTCGGCCCGATCGGCCACAGGCGCGGGCTCGGGCGCGGGCGCGGGCACAGGCAGCCCATTCACATGCTTGTGCCCGTGCACGCGCCTGTTGAATGTCGCTTTGCCCGCGTGCGTCTGAACGCACCATAAGAAACGTAGAGTGCATGAGTGTTCTATGTCCACTCAATCGATCAATCATAGTCTGCGACTCCATGTCCGCCATTTTGTTTGATTCGTCAGTGTGTCTGGAGACATCACGGAAATCACTTCGTCGCTCTCGATAAAAATTGAAAAGTTGTTTAAATTATTGTTTTTTTATGCTTAAATTGTTTTAGACAGTGTTAAATTATGTCTAGAACATATTGTAAAAGTAAATATAATGTTAGACAGGCGCAAAACTGAGCAGTAAGTACTTTTTAATTTACACTTGATTCCGTTTTGAATTTGGAACAGGGTGTAGTTTTTAATGAGTTTAAACAGCCTCCAACCAAACTAAGCCCTAGGGCGCGTTCTGTCGCACTGTGTTGCCACGGTCGGACAGAAACCAAATTTTTAAACTTGAAGGTAGATGGAAAACTATGAATAAATATCCACACTCAATATGTATGTAACTAGAATAAAAATAATTGAGGGTACTTTTCTGATAGATAGATATGGTAGATAATTGTAAACGAACAACAACAAAAACATCGTTTGCATAAAGGGAACAATTTCGTGTATTTAAAATAATCACAGTTTTAATATTACTTATAAATTGTACAAATAACAGCATGGAATCTGAAGTTCAAGGTATTGTGCCTCAGAAATTATACAAGTGTGTTTAAATTAAAGGCTAGATTTACGTATAATGGGAGTTATAATTAAATCATACAACATTTCATAAAAAAAAAATCACAGGGCTATTAATGTACATTTTCTGTGTCTTTCTGTAACTTTCACTTTACTATAAAAAACTTTAGACATTATACTATTATATTATAAAATTTAATATTGCTACAACATGCTACCTCTTAATATTTCAATTTATTGTTCGTAGGACGCGTGATTGAATTTACGTATGACGAACTTGCGACCTCACTATTTGATGATCGTGATAGTAATTGGAAACAAAAGGGAAAGAATTTGCAACAGCGCATAATTTTAAAGACGAACTGTCCTCCAAACCAAGAAAAGGCTCTTATAAGAAAATTGTCAGGAATATTTAATAAAATTAAATCGAAATACTTTGATGCTGGTCGCAGGACGGGTTTATTTAGGAGTAGGCATGTGAATTGGCTAAACAAAAAGGTGACATTTCCATATTATAGAAACGTTCTTCCTGGCCCAGGTCGTCCATCTTCTTCTTTCGACATGGTTTGTGACAGATCTAAGAGAAGAAAAGTTGCTCACTTGGAAGAAATGGCTAGTGGCAACGAATTATATTTTGCTGCAGCAATGAGTTATCGTAAAGAGGGGCAAAGCGATAAAGCAAAGGTAATTAGTAAAATTTCTTCTGCTTCATCTGTCGAACTTAAGTCTTGCATTTCTTCCTTTGGCACTGACAATAATTGTTTATCAGCTGAAGAGGCGCTTTGCGTTTTGTTAGACGCACAATTGTCTGTTTATCAATATAATATAATAAGACAGGCAGCTAAAACTAGATTTCCGTCATACAAAAATGTTTTGAAAGCCAAGAAAGTATGCTATCCCAACGAAAGTGCAATTACGGCTTCAGAAAAACACGTCCAGGTTGCTTTGCAGGATTTATTGGACCACACTTGCACTCGCCTCGCCTTAGTATGCAATGAAGTGCTTGTTTCAGTAAATGATATCACTAGTTTAAAATTGCATACAAAATGGGGAATAGATGGTACTTCTGGTTTTACTGAGTACAAACAAAGGTTTCAAGATGCGTCAGTAAAAGATTCCAGTATGCTGGTGACTTGCATGGTACCCATAAGATTAGTCGGCAATACCTCGAATCAAAAAGATGTTATACTTTGGCAAAATAATCGACCATCTTCTCCAAGATATTGTCGACCAATACATATTCAATATGAGCATGAAACAACCGAATTAACTAAGCAAGAAATGATCAGAGTAGAAGAAGAAATTAATAATTTAAGGCCATCTTCCATTGAAGTAGGCGCCAAAACGTTGTCAATTTCTCATGAATTGTATTTTACTATGACCGATGGAAAAATATGCAACGCTGTAAGTGGCACTTCATCGACTCAGAGATGCTACATTTGCAAACAAACATCAAAACAATTTAATTCCATAGCATTATCGCGTCTAGCTACCATTGATAACGAATGTCTTCGTTTTGGTTTATCGATTCTTCATGGTTGGATCAGGATGTTCGAATGCTTATTACACGTGGGTTACAAATTACCAGTATGCAAATGGCGTGTTACAAAGTCTGAAGATAAGCAGATAGTTGAAGAAACGAAGAAACGTATTCAGGACGAATTATATAAAAAGATAGGCTTGATAATTGATCGCCCAAAACCTGGATATGGAAATTCTAACGACGGGAACACTGCTCGTCGTTTTTTTGATAATATAGAAGTATCTGCTGAAATAACTAGGGTAAATAAAAATCTAATTCATCGTTTTCACATCATTTTGATGACCCTATCTAGTGGTCTCGATATAAATACAGCAAAATTTAATATCTACTGTTTGAAAACAGCTGTAGTTTTTGTAAAGTTATACCCGTGGTATTATCTACCGACAAGTGTGCATAAGATTTTAATGCATTCATCAATCGTTATTTCTCATGTTTTATTACCTATTGGACTTTTGTCAGAGGAAGCTCAAGAAGCAAGAAATAAAGATATAAAGCGTTACCGTGAATATAACTCAAGGAAGTGTTCTCGAGAATCCACAGTTAGAGATGTTTTTAACAGGTTATTGGTAACATCAGACCCATTCATATCAAACCTCCGAAAACTTCCAATGAGAAAGACCATGGGTTTACCATGTGAAGTTACAGAAATGCTTATGCCCTTTGATTCACAAACTTTGATTACGGAAGACTTATCTTCAGAAGATGATAGTAGTACGAGTGAATTTAGTGAATAATACTTTTAAAATCATGTATCTTTATAATATTATTAGTGTGAAAAGCTACCTTTCATTTAAGTCTAATTGGAATAAATACGCTTAGTGTTAGTTATTGTGAGAAACTTTAATACTCGTTAAATAACTTGCGAAGTTTTGGACTTGCTTCTACTAAAATATATATTTGTAAGTGCCTATACTATAATTAAGTTATATTCTTTAAATAAATATGGTTTTTGAAACGTTTATGATGATAGATCGTATTTTCAAATCGCTAATAATTTCGTCCGTAACTTACTATGAAGCGGCAACACTGTGTGTCGCTTCGAGCGTAGTTGTTTGGTTAAATTTTAACCCGTTTGAGTTGCAACCGAGCCACTGAACGATCGAGTTGTTTTTATAACCTCAAATATTTAACGAGAGAAAATTCTTCTCCTGTCTCAATTTTTTTCCACTTTTATATACATTACAGACGTATTAGACGCCTGTGATATACAAATTTAACAAAATTATTATAAAGTAACTACGAAACAAAATGGCGGGCTTTTCGAGTCTTTTGATTTTGACATAAATTGCAAGCATAAACGTCAAATAGCTGTCAGAGTAAAAATTAACCATCTCATTAGACGGTTGTTTGGTTGTTTCGCTCTGAGCCACGGAACGGGTGAAACTACGCTCTGACAGCTGTCAGGGTAAAATTTCACCGAGCCACGGAACGGTTAGAGCGCGCGCCAGAGCGCGCTCGAGTGCACTCGAACGAAGCGACGGAACGCGTCCCTGGAGTGCGTTCGTATTTGTAAGTAGATAGTTATTCTCGAGCGCAACACACACAAAAGGCGACTTTTCGTCAATTATAAAAAATGTGTTTTCACTGTTTTTTCTTAATTTAGTTTACTTGTTTAATTAAGCTTACTACACTACACTACACACACGCTACACTTATGATTATTTACAATTTGATCTTTGGTTGACCACGGTTTAAAAAACGTTCTTTGTGCTTGAAAACAAATGACGGATTTGTGATGTGGTCGAATCTTAGTTTGCAATCTTACAGGTTTTGTCGACCTTTGAAAATTCAATACTTATAGATCAAAATCAAAAGAACTAATTTTGGAAGAAAAAATGCGAGTAGAGGAGGAAATAAAAAGCACAAAAGAACCTCTTTTTACACAAACAAACAAACACTTACTGGATGTGACCTTTTAGCGGATCCTAAGTTACATTTAACCATTATAGATGGTAAGGTGTTTAACATTATTACAGGAACAACATCCCAGCGGCAATGCGCTTGTTGTGGGGCAACAACAACTGAATTCAATAATCTGGATGTCTTTAGTAAAAAACCTATAAATCCTGAAACGCTAAGTCATGGATTAAGTCCCTTGCACGCCTGGATCCGAATATAAGAGTTTTTGTTACACTTAAGGTACAAGAATGATCCTGCTGTTATGAAATGGAGAGTAAATAAAAAGTCACCAGAAGCTGCAATTGTAGAAGAACGGAAGAAGAAAATTCAATCTGAAATATGGAGTAAAATGACACTTTTAATTGATTTTATCCGTCCGAATTCAGGAGCGACAAATGATGGAAATGCCGCACGAAAGCACTATCGGACGAACATAGCAAAACATTTTCGGACATCTTAGGTATCGAAACATGGCTGGTAGATGACCTGCATACTATTTTAGTAGCATTATCAAGTGGATTAGCCATTGATGTCTAAAAATTCAATGAAATGTGTAAAACTTTTGCTGCAAAGTATGTACAAACATATTATAAATGGTTCTACATGTCCGTCACATTACATAAAATATTGATGCGTGGTCGGCAAATTATAGAAGCTAGCTCAATACCAATTAGTATGCTATCAGATCAGAACAAGCGGGAGAATCGCGACATAAGTTCTGGCGCTACGACCGAGAGCATCATACGTCAAAGTAAACTAGATCGAAAAATTACTATTACAGATTTGTACTACCGGGCTCTCGAATCGTCTGCCCCTTATATATCTTTGTTAACAATAGAAAAACGCCAGAAGTACAAGTACTCACACCCGATAATACTCGATACCAGCAGCTTGTGAAGGTTACAGAAGAAAATGATCATTTTCAACTTTTAGAATTAAATAATATTGAAGATGATGAGCTGGAACTCACATCAGAAGAAATATTAATACAACCTGATGACGATAAGAATTGCTCACTGTAGGTAGGTTATAATGTGTCATAATAATAACATTATTTTGTGACAACGACCCTATTTTCATAGTATTTTACTGGCGACAGATACTGATGCAGTAAGCAGCGACGAGGACGAAGAAAACGAGTTCGAGCATGCCGGGGTTTCCGGTTTAGATGACATTGAAAGTCTATAAATCTTTGTAAATCTTTCGGAATAAACTGCATTAACATTGTAATTACATATAATTATTTTTCACATGTATAGCCTTCACGATATTACAAGTGGGCTTGGCACTTCACTGTGAGTACGGTGTAATTTTCACAAAGCATACATTCTTTCAAGTTTCAAAAATATGAAATGCTCTATTGTAGCAATTTGGTCCAATTTTTTTATTTTATTTTATTTATCATCATCATCTCAGCCGAAAGACGTCCACTGCTGGACAAAAGCCTCCTTATAGGTAAGATGAAAATTTATAATATTAAAATAATAGGTGGATTCTCAAGCCTATAAAAGGGACAAGATGTGCATACGTGGGCCATTTTCCGCATATGTGTCCAAACAAGATGGAGAACCAGGAAGTATTCCAAATTCTAGACGAGTCCTCTTTAAATCTGGAATTCTGGATGTGTTGTCCATCCCGGCGACACCGGAAGAATTAGATAGGGAATCTTGAAGAGTTCCTCGCCGGAATGGGCGACCCGTCGGTGGTGACGGCAGACCGCATCCAAAGAGGGTACCACGAGGTGGCAGGCGGGCCGCGATCCGCACGTCAAGAAGTGCAACCTCAGATGTGGGTGGTCCGCGCAATTGGTCCATTCAATAATTTTTTTTTTTGTGTTAAAATGAAAGATCATATGTAAGTTTCATAGCAAATTCTTTTTTATACCTTTCTATTTGCATTAATTTAATAGTTATATCTAAATAAAAATCTGGTTTTTTATCCACTTCCGAAAACGCGCCCTCGAACTAACCCGAACGGAAGTGACGTCACAACGATCAATTTCACTAGACGCAGTATGGGAAAAACATAAAATACAGTGATTTTGATACTTAATTCTTATTTAATGTCGAAACCGATAAGATTTCGTTGTTGTTTTATACCTTTGTGTACTAACACTACAAAAAATGTCCTGAAAAAGTATTTGTAAATGTCCCACAAGACAAAAATCGGCGCAAGAAGTGGTTAGAAGCGGCGCACAGAGTTAATTTCGAATTTAAATTATTTTTGCTATGAAGATAATTTCGATGTAAGTACTTCATAACACCTTTATTATAAATTGTGATTTAAGAATACCATGTAAAATAGACATTCTGTAAATTAAAACACTGAAATAATAGTAATTTATCTGAAAAAAGTTGGTTTTAAAATCGGTTCAGTGAATTTGGTGTGAAAGCTTAACGAACATACACACAGACAGAGTTACTTTCGCATTTATAGTATTAGTAGTGATCAATTAAAACAAAATACAGGTACATAAAGTCGACTACAGAAAAAAAAAAAAATAAAATTAAATTTTACTCTGACTTCAAATACTCTCTATCGTACACTACGCTAGTTTAGTTTATAAAAAAATACCTAATAAATTAATCCCTAGCGCAGCGTGGCTCATGCCAAAAATTCTTGAATAATTAATTATTTAACTAAAGACGAATTTATTTATAAATGGACAAGTAATTAAACTACATTTATTTTCTAACTCGGATATTTTATGCAAGAAATTATAGACGACGCTGCATGGCCTAATGCCTCTGCCTGCCTGTTCCCAACAACAGGGGCAGAATAAAAAAAAACAGCTTGCGTTGCGCGCGGCTCAATAAAAAAAAACAAACCATTCTCTTGTTATTATTATTTAATTCTAATAAATTCTTTGCACTTTTGTTAAAATACGTGGTAAATAGTGTGTAGTGATGATTCAATCAATAATAAGGAAGTGAATTACTACTCGTGATAAAATAAAAATATCTAGAAATTATGAAGAGTGAGGGAAAATTAAAACCAGGTGAGTAAGCTGCTAGTTTTTACTCAGGAAAGTCAATATTTTGAATATTATAGTGCAAGATCTATCGGTTTGTAATAAAAAACTATCACAATCAGATTATTGACCTTACTAACGCCGCCGGTGGACCAATATTATTGTTGATTTTTATCTGGCGTAGATACTAAAAACAATGATCGGTCAGTTAGCCAATTTTAGGATCAATAATTAGCTGAAATACTATAAATGTGAATGTGTTTTTGAGTCTTGTATAATTAACCATTATTCGTATCTACTATTTGTCGTGTGCCTTATTCACGTGAAAATCCGTGAAATTGCCGTAATCCCAGTCCTAACTAGAAATTTTTGCTTGTTGTGACGTCACGACTATGTTGACCAATCGTGGCGCGTTTTTTGGCGCGTGATTTTTCTATCAATTTTATCTATTTTTAATTGTCTCTATTTAATTGAAATTCATTATTTTTTAAGTTTTTTAAATGCCACTCGCTATTATTAATGATAAAGTTTTAAAATACATAAATATATATGATATTTTTTTTTTATTGAAAGGGTCAATTGGGCCAGCGCGGATCACCATCAAGAATTTAAACCCACCAGGAGGGCCGGGACTTTGGGCCCTCACGTACAGCAACCCGGACATCAACTTACGTCAAGGTTGGTTTCAGGGTACGCACCGACCGGCGGCGGAGCCTGGAGACCATGGGGCACCTGCGAACCGCCGTCTCGACCGCCATCACGCTGGGGAACCCGAGGCCGATGCCCACGAAGCGGGGGGCCAGGGAGATGGGCCGAGCCACGAGGTGAGCTGGAGACAGGCGGAGCGCAGGGGCAGATGGATCCCTTGGGAGAGCCACGGTGCGGTGGCAGTTCCCTACCGGCGTAAGAGGGCGCCACGCAGTAGGCGAAGATTTGCACACCGACGCCGCTGAGCGGCAGGGTTTTAAATGTTGGGGAGGGTTATTTGTTGGGGTTTATTGTTATTATATATAGTATATTTGGCCCAAAATCCAAACTTTGTGCAAGAATAGAGAGGTGGATACTTCGGCTCTAGTCATACTCGTATATGTATAAGTAGTCTATCAACCCGGAAAGACTAACATTGCTGACCCACTCTCAAGACAGTTTAAAGAACCTAAAGTCGCACCTAACATGGAAGACACCCGTGGCAGTATATATGAGGGAAATAATAAACTATTCTATGACTGACAGTGAAATACAAAGCGTGAAAGAAGGAGTCTTTAACAACAGATGGAGCGAAGAAGCTAAACCTTTTAAAATTTTCGAAAATAAGCTATGCTTATATGAAGGAATCCTTTTAAGAGGCACAAGAATAGTCATCCCAAAAGGTTTGCGCGAAAGTGTTATGAGCGCGGCCCATGAAGGCCATCCGGGCATAATGGCCATGAAAACTCGAAGGAGAACAAAAGTATGGTGGCCAAAGTGTGACAAAGAAATTAATTCATGATGAAGAATCTGTCCCAAAACCTTAGTGGAAAAAGTTACCGTGCATTAAAAGAGGGAATGTTCAACGCTAGGTGAAGCTGAACGAGAACAGGAGATAATGGAACAAGCTTCCGATACGGATGCAGAAGCAAATTATGCGTGCAGTTCAAGGCAACAACATCGTCCGTTGCATAATACACGAGTTCTTCAGCCTATAGATTTGAATGACCAGATAATATTATATCAGGTAAATGATTTATCGAATATATACTTCATTACTTATTTATTATGTTTATGATTCTTGCACAGGCGAAAAACACAGGACGTCGTCGTCGTCGCTCGCTCGTCGTGGCCACGGCTGCGGCGAAGTGGTCTGTCTGTGCTGTGGGGTGAACAGCAATAATGTTTTTTTTTTAAATCCATTGTGCCAATATTCTCCGCTGCCACACGATGTAATGTCGACAGACTTTACTGTATTCAAAAGTGTCCTAGCATCTTTTGGTACAACACCTGGCTTATGCTCGTTTAAAATATGCAATAAACCATTGATTGCTGTGTGTGGAATATTATGATCAATAGACCATGTACGATTGTGTATCGCACACTCAAATTACCAATTACGCTGATCTTTACTTTTACCTAGTTCTGTACAAATCGTCACCGTGTGCACACGTATATTTTAAATAGATCAAGTATTTTCGCAATCAAGTGTTTTTCCTGTTCAATTCATTATCATCATCAAGAAAGGTGTACGGTCCGCCAAGGGATCATACAGACCAGTTTCTTAAATTGTCTCTAAAATAAATATCTTGATCAGATTTTGATGTACGATCAGAATCAGAATCACTACTATTTAGGACTTCACTAACAAAATTTTCCGATGCTAAAGTCGATGACGTTGGATTGATAACCTTTACAGCACTTGAACTCGCCTTGTTAGTTGTCCCTTTTTTATGTTTCATGACGCGCCGACGAAAAGCACCAGATCTTTTTATGTTTTTTATTTCGTTCATTTCAAAATTGACACAGTTTTGTTTAAAACGTCCCATTAAATAAATTTTCACTTATTATTTAGAGAAATAAAGTAATAAAGTGTTCTTCAGAAAAACTGTGTTTAGAACAGGGTATTACAAAGATCTTAAGTTGGCATACAAATTCTGTATTGACTTTACTAGACTAAAGTGACTCTTTTTTTATTCAAATTAGGTTTAAGTGAGCCTACAAATATTCTTACTATAGTAAAAAAAGAATCTTAAATCCAAAGGTATGCAATCTTAATTCAATTATCTATAGATTGACTTAATTCGGTTTTAAAAATTCTTAATTTCCTGAAAAAGCGATTGATAAACTCCTCTTACTCCTAAAGAAAAAAATTACTTTTCTTAAATCCTTTCTGATTTAATTAAGTCTTACTTTAAACAAAATTTAGACATTAAAGTATTAATCACTATTCCTGATTGCTACTTGGGATGTGATGTGATACAGGAAGGGGTCCACCCTCGTAAGGCTGTAGGCTAAAACCCTGTAATGAGTCTTGTGGCCCGGAGGTACGGGAGTGAGGCGCTATGGAGCCGTACCAGACCCATAGTGCCCTGTTGCCTCAGCAGGAACCGACCCACCCTGCTGGGGTATGTCGTTCCGGGCCCCGACCGGACGACTTAATGCGGGCGCCAATCCGCATCCTGGTCAGCGAGTGGCATTAAACGAAACTATTCTTAGTAGAATACAAATTTATAATTTTCTGGAATTGAAAGCAAAATAAAAAGGAAACAAAATAAGAACAACTGATTTAGACCAGGAGGTCCTTCCTTCCCAAAGGAAGGATTATATTTTGTAAAAACAGAATTTAGTGACCAGCTAGGACCAATGGTCTCTGAACAAGAGCAATATCTGTACAACTCACTCATTTGGTGAGTAAATGTGAGCAGTTGTACAGAAATTGCAACTATACGAAAAAAAGATTCGAAAATAAACATAGAGAGTGGCTGTACCAATCATTCACAGATAATCCCAACCCCACAACCCAAAAATCGACAAGAACAACCAAATTCGAAAGTCTGAGTAAAAGACAACAAATTAATATAGATAGCAAAAAAGTTAATGGACACACTACAAGAAGACCCTCATTTACTGTTGAGGCGACCACAAATAGACAAATTTTGTCATATAGGAACATAATATCAAAATATCAACATGTACAAACTTGTTTGTCACCGCTGTTAGTAGGCTGAAGGGGCAACTTACAAACAAAATTGTACCTGCTTGGCGTCCGTCGTCAGTTTATTGATAGAAAGTGTATTCTAAAATCGAAAAAAATATATAATGGTACTTACGCAATTGTTTCAATATCTCTTTGCTAAGTTCCAAGGCTGCTTGATAGATGCCCAAGTACGTATATGATCCAATGTCATCCTGGACAGCCACCCGGTTAGAAAACAGCAAAGCACGTCGAAACACTGGTACGACACCACCTGTGACGAAACAACCCTTATTAAGTGCGAGACAGCTACAAAAATTGTGATTCTTGCTTGAATAAGACCCCTTTACACGAGCGATTTTATACGGCGATTTATCGGCGAAGCGAAGTTAAGTTAAAAAGTTAAGGTTAGGTTAGACTGATGTCAATAACAGAGCGGAGGGAGCCGAGCGAGCGAAGCGAGCGTGCCGCGGCACAGTGTTGCCAATTTAGCCCTTTCGGGGCTAGATCTAGCCCTTTTTTTAGGTCATTCAGCCCTTAAAGTAATCATTTAGCCCCTAGCCCTAAATCTAGCCCCAAAACCGAAAACTTGACACTGGTGCACAGAATAAATATTGCCAAAAAACCGTGTGTGAGACAAAAATTAAAACAAACTTAGCATTAACCAAACGCACTTAAACGGGCAACACCACGATTTTGTCTTTGTCTAACATAAACAATTTAATAATATTGCTATTTCATTTCTTTTTCGTACAGAACAGATTTGAGTAGTTCATTTCTTTCTTTTATTCTTTTAAATATTCTAATAATAAATTCCGGAATTCAGTGAGATTACTTGGTGATTACGTGCTGCAAATTGCAAAAATGGACGTTCCTCTTAGGAAGAAGACTAATTACGCTCAACATTATAGGAAAGAATGGGAGAATGATCCTGCATATAAAAAGTGGTTGAGACCAGTCAGTGGAAATTATTCTAAAGCAATGTGTATTTATTGTAAAACTGAATTTACAGCAAAGTTATACGTAGTGAAGCGTCACTTTGAGTGGAAAAAGCATGTATAAAAATTGAAACCATTTTCGAACAGCCAGACCACGATATCTATACAAAAAGAAGTGCAATCCAACAGTGTACATAATGCAGAAGCACTGCTTTCGCTCTACATCGCAGAGCACTCAGCTGTTATGCAAGTTGATCATCTAAGTCAAATGTGTGCTAAAGCTTTTCCAGACTCCAACGCTGTTCGTGACATGAAACTACATCGTACTAAATGTAGTGAAATCATAAGAAATGTTTTGGCGCCACATTTTAAATGGGCGCTGAGAGAGGATATTGGTGATACCAATTACAGTCTCGAAATTGATGAGTCGACCGATATTTCAGTTCAAAAGTATTTAGGCCTTGTAATCAGGTATTATAGTAGATCTATGAGAAAAATTGTGACAACATTTCTTTCAATCACAGAATTAGAAACTGCAGATACCAGAGGAATTGTAAATGGGATCGTGAAAACTATTCAAGACATTGGTTTAAACATTCAGAATATGGTAGGTCTGGGGACTGTCATGGTAGGAATAAATAATGGCGTTTACCAAATTTTAAAAGAAGAATATGGTCTAAACCACTTAATTTTGGTTAAATGCGTTTGTTATTCGTTGCAACTCGCAGTCAGCCATGCTTCCGAGGAAACGATACCGCGGAACATCGAGTACCTTATCAGAGAAACTTACAATTGGTTTTGTTTGTCGCCTGAACGCGCCGTCGCCAGTACGCACAAATTTATGAAAGCATAAATTGCGGAAAAAGGCCATTAAAAATTTTGAAAAAGTGTGCCACTAGATGGCTTTCTGTAGAACCTGCCGTGCAGCGAATTTTGGAACAATGGGACGAGTTAAAGCTGTTTTTTGAAATTGCCAAAAATCAAAATAATTGCCGAAATGCTGTTTAACATGTACAGTAACCCATTCTGGAAGGCATATTTGGTTTATATAAAAAGTATACTTGCGCAAGTACAATACGCGTTAAAGGCATTTGAAGGACAAGACAGCGATCCTACAAAACTGCTGCAATCTTTAGTGAAATTGTTAGAGGTCCTATGTGATAAAATTGTGATTCCAGGAAGACTCCACTCCATTGATATTTTCAAAGATAATATTGCCAATTACTTAGATCCGATGCCTTACCTTGGCTATAATTTTGAGAAGTCAATCGAAACTTACAGTTTGAACGATAAAGAGATGATTAGAAAACGTTGCATTGATTTCATCGTTAAATTGACCAAAGAATTGCAGCAACGGCTTCCCGACAACATAAAGACACTTCAAAATATGAACATTATGATCGTGTATTAAAACCAGAAAAGGGCATGGAAATAATTAAATTAGCTGAACATTTTGGATATGACGGCGATACCATTGACAAAGTAATTTCTTAATGGAAAAATATACATAATAACAAATGGGAAAATACAAATGATACTGTAAAATTTTGGGACGAAGTATCGCAATATAAAGATGCGGGAAATGAAAATCCCTACAAAGAAATATGCTCATTGGCATTACTCATGCTCGTATTGCCTCACTCTAATGCAGACGTAGAAAGAGTGTTCAGCACTATGAACATAGTAAAAAATAAATTAAGAAACAGGATGAAATTTGAAACACTTAATTCAATATTACAAATAAGATTTGGTTTGATTAAATTTGATAAAAATTGCTTTACATTTGATATTCCAAAAGATGTCCTAAAAAAAATTGGATCTAAAGAAAAATACAAATTTTTGTTGAACAAGGTCCACGGTGAAACAGATATTAATCCATCTCAACCATCAACTTCGCAAAGTGCAAGTGAAGTGTGCGTTGAGGAATCCTCCTCCGATGAGGACTTTGACCTCTAATGTTTTTTTTTTTTAATAAATAATAAGAAAAAAATTTGTTAACAAAACTCCCTTTTTTATTTATTTTCATTAAAAAAGAGCTACATATTTTCTCTATTTAAATTTTAATTTATTGGCCCAAATTTAGCCCCAATCTGGCCCTTTTTTGAACTTTATTTAGCCCCAAAACTGAAAACTGAGTTGGCAACACTGGCACCCATAACTCGACCAGGCGATTGACCCTAAGCTCATTTGCTCATTTGGTTTATATTTCTTCTTCAGATTCCACACCTTGAATAACAACGTTTATTAGTTCCAAGAATTTTGAAAGAAGTTTTAAGCCGTAGTAGAATTTATATTCCTCCAAGCGCTCGGATTTGTAATTGTAATTATCACATGTACAATGATTGCTGGGATCAATTACAAGTAAATTATTCAGATTTTACTGGTGCACAGATGGACAATTTGCTAGCTATGCTAGAAAGCATTTCATCGAAAAGAATTGATTTTAGCAACGTTCACATGATCCCACCCAACTTATGTCATTACTGGTTGGGTTTGAATGCCACACAGTTCTATGATTTACTCAATAATATACCTACCACGCCTACACGAAGAAGTACCAGATGCAAGTGTTGCATTAAGCATTTATTTGACAAAATTAAGAACAGGGCACAGCAATGAAAGATTAACTGGTTTATTCAATATGCCGAGAAGTACTCTTGAACGCTATATGAATAAAGCACGAGACATTTTAACTCGAGATTTAGTGCCCTTTTATTTGGGTCTTGAACATATGACAGTTCTGGAAGTGGCTGCAAGAAATATGATAATACCAGAAGGTTTCTATGGAAATTCTACATTGCCTAATGAGATCAAGCCTGCTATAACCATATGTGATGCTACCTATGTATGTGTATATGTTCAGAGTAGTAGCAATTACTTATTCCAAAAGCAAACATATAGCTTGCATAAATACTCAAACTTAGTAAAACCCTTCATGGTTGTGTGCTGTGATGGCCACATTTTAGACTGCTTAGGACCATACAAAGCTACAATAAATGATGCCACAATAATGAGCAACGAGTTCCGCATATCAGATGGAGCTATGCGCACATACTTTCGGGAAGGAGGTGTTTTTATTCTGGACAGGGGGTTTAGAGATGTGGTGCCAGATTTACAAGAGTTTGGTTATCAGGCACATATGCCTGAATCCTAATTGGAAGGCCATCACCAGCTGACTACAGAACAAGGCAATAAGTCACGTTGTGTTACAATGTGTAGATGGGTCAAAAAAGTTCTGAACAAGTCAACATTAAAAGACTCAATTAAAAACGGTTTCCGTAAATGTGGACTTCATTCATATGACCCCACCCCAATGCTGTCGATTATACTAAATGTGTGCAAAACCATCTAGAAAGACTACATACACACCCTGCCACTAAATCTGCATCTAAGTCAATAATAAAAATATCTTTTTGGCAGAAACTCCCAACTTTTCATTAGGAAGATGTGATTTAATAGTTTTGTTTCGAAAATGTGATTAAAGGTTTTGTTTCGAAAATGTGTTTTTATTCAGCTTTTTTTTATAATACTCAACAAATATAACAAATGACTAAAAATTATTGAATTAATTGCTTCTTCGATCTTCACGATAAAAAAGGATGTTTTTTTTTATTCATGGACCTATTACATCTTAACGACAGAGTTACTAGTTTCTCTTTCGCTATTAATTTTTAGTTTTCCCTTATTATTAGAAAAAACAAAAGCCACGGATCTGGCGCAAAAAACACTTTTCTCAAGAATCACCCTTCTATAGTAGCATGACAAAATGTCTTAAATGTGACGAATTTTTTTGTATAAAGTGGATTTGTAGCTCAAACTTAGAAATTGGTGATAATTTCGTCTGTGATGTTTGTACTTAAACAATATAAAAATATTATAAATTACTATTACAATAGTGCCAGTAGTGGCACTGAAAGACCACAAATCAATAATGATGATGATTTTTTTAGATGATGAAAGATAGGTTAAGTATTCTGAAGTATAAGTCAATTGTTATTTTCGTGCCATTAATAAGTTTTTTAACTAGGAAAACAAAGGCCTGCCAATTCTTGGCAACCGACTATCACACTTATGGCTTTCTTCTGAGCTTAAGGTTTGCAGATGATATTGTCCTTTTCAGTGAAACACCAAAGAGCTACAAGACATGATACAAAATTTGGACGATAGTAGGTGGTTTAAACATGAACGCAAGCAAAACAAAAATTATGACAAATTGCTTGGAAAAACCAATAATTCTGGAAGGGAAACCTATAGAATACGTAGAATATGTAAATGACTATGTTTACCTTGGAAAGTTGGTGTCATTTAGTACAGACAGTAACGAGAATGAAGTCAATAGGAGAATTAACAACATTTGGAGAAAATAGTGGGCACAACGGGAAATCTTGAAAGGAAATTACAGCCCAATACACAAAAAAAAGATAGACACTTGCATACTCCCTTGTCTCACATATGCAAGCCACACGTGGACGTCCACAAATAAAACTAAAAACAAAATCACATCACGCCAACATGCTATGGAGAGGTCAGGACGGATCCTGAAACTGAGAAAAAGTAAGGAATGTAGACATAAGAAAGAAGACCAAGAGTACATTAAGTAGATGCTCTCCAGCAGGCATTGAAACTTAAATGGTAATGGACCGGTCATGTCGCAAGAATCACGGATAAAAGATGGATATTACAAGTAACAAATCGGACTGGACCTAAAGGTATAAGACGTATAGGCCATCCAAACAAAAGATGGATGCGATGATATAAAAAAACTAACGAGACGAAGACTTGTCAGATGACGAGGAATGGAGACAAGACACGATCTAATTAACTTCAAAAAATTCGACCTTTTTTGTGACATGTCAGAGACCAACTACTTACAGTTCCGAAAGAAGAATACTTAGCAGTCGATGAACAAATCGTTAACAGCTCATATACGTCCCCACCGAGGGGCTCGAGCCTACCCTGATACCAGGGTGAATAGGCCTTAGTCGACCACGCTGGCCCAGTGCGGGTTGGTCAACTTCACAAACAACCTTTGAATTTTTTCGCAGGTGTGTGCAGGTTTCCTCACGATGTTTTCCTTCACCGTAATAGTGTCGAATAAACGTACATTATGAATTCGAAAACACATTGGTACGTGCCTAGGTTTGAGCCCGCGAACTTCTGAATGTAAGTCAACGGGCCTAGCCACTTGGCCATCGACGCTCTCAGTCAACGGAGAGCGTCGATGGCCAAGTGGCTAGGCCCGTTAATGAACAAATCATACCGACGAAATCCAGAAAAAGCAGTCTAAAGCAATATATCCCAAGAAACCTCATAAATGGGAGTATAAAGTCCACGTACTGAACGGGGTATCGGAGTTTTCATATGACTTTGACTTTTACGCTGGAAAGCAGTCCGATGTCCTTTCAGAAGGCGACAAAAATATTTGTATCAGCAGTAATGTAGTTCTGCGATTGACACAAACGGTACCAGAAAATCTCAAATATAAGGTATTTTTTGACAATTGGTTCATAAGTGTCGAACTAATGGTTGAGATGGATAAAAAAGGTATCTTACCATTAGGCACAGTAAGGGCCAATAGACTCCCAGGAGCCAGATTGCAATGGGATCATACAAATGCAAGCAAACTTTGAGCAAAACCGTAAAGAAGACTGAAAAAATATTACCATCAAGTCCAACAAAAATGAAAGCAGTAGTTTTACAACTAGCCAAGCGAATATTACCACCAGGAGCTATAAATGAGCAAAATATTGTTCCGGCGCCAATAAGGTCTGATTCTTTACCGGATAAGACTCTTAAGCTAGTAGAATCTTTCTTTAATTCTGATGAAATAAGCCGACAAACACTAAACCGTAAAGACGTTATTCGAGTTAAAGATGACAAGTGCAATTAGAAAACTGTTCCTAAAAGACATCTCGTCATGACTTCAGCTACGAGTTGTGATGTGAAGATAAAACGGACTAAGTTTTTTGAATCAAGACCTTTTCACGTGCGAGTTATGTCAGAGATACCGCACAACGTTTGCGTGTGTATTTATCACGCAAATTTTCAATTTATGGTCGAAACTCTGAAGCATGTGATATTAGATGCTGAAACTCCGTCTGAAGTGCTTAATGCATTATGCTGCACTGCAACACAAATAACGAAAAATGTATGTCCGGAAATGCCTCTTGTGCTGCGATGTTTCAGACATTATAAAATTGAATGCAGATCTAAATGTTAATACGCAATGGAAACAGTGGGGCAAGTCGACTGATGGCTGACTGCAACCAAAATATTAAGGGATCAAAAAAAGAGTTACTGCAAGAAATTGAGGTCCAGCTCACGAAATACAAAACGCACTGCTACGTTAATAAGGAACAGTCCCAATTCTTCGAAAAATCGCGGCTTTAAAGCAAATAGATTTTGCTGAAAAGTTTTCTATTATGTCACAAGATGAGATTCAAAGTTCCTATTGGCGCTACCCCCAAGTAACTCTTTTACTTGTTGCGTATGGTTTGGCAAGAGTTAGATTTGTCTTCAAAAACAGCACTATTTCACATAATCTGTTGGCAAGGACATTTCTTACGGCCTAACTGCAAGCTTTACTCTGAAAATGACATCACTTAAGAATAATAAATTAAACTTCAAGGATGTGTACTCTTACACACACTGTAAATAAAAATTAATTAAAAGTTTTCCATTTACTGAGGGACGTGTGTGCGCCGCGTAGGCCCACGAACGGGAACCACTTGGTGGGCCAACCGATGCTACCAGATCTTCCGAGAAGTGTTTGCTGCCGAGCAGCGAGAGGACGAGCGAGCCGACGTGTGTTCATCGCGCGGGCCCGCGCTTCTCTTTCGAAGCTTCCGTACGACCTAGAAGACCGTATGGAAACGGACATGTTGTATGGACTGTTAAGTAAGCGTATACGTAAACGTATGCAACGTGATGATCTGGTGAGTACGGAGCACCTCTTGCGAAGGATGTGGTAGAGGTGGACGAGTCCCACCTCTACACTAACAAATATCATAGGGGGCGTCTTTTGGTTCGACAAACATGGTCTTTCGGGTGCCTCAGTCGTCTCACCCGAAAGATTCATGTTGAATTGATTCCCGACAAATCGAGTACAACTTAAGACCCCATAGTACAGAATTATGTTCGCCAAGGATCGTTCATAATTTTCGACATGCATCGATCATATACGGGGACCGACCAGAGATTGGGGATGGGCGGCCATTTCAAGGTTAATCATCGACTAACATTTGTTAATGGAACAGTGGATATCCCGGTCGACCCACAGACACAGCTGGGGCAACCAGTTCAGAACAATGTGGTGCGTGTAAAAGTGCACACTAACAACCTAGAGCTGCAGTGGCTTGAATTGAAACGCCACTGCCGCACGTGCCACAGCCAGGCCCGCCTTAAGTGGTACATGGGAAAATTCATGTACCGAAACAACAAGCGATGCGGCCCGATTCAGAAAAACTACTCAGAGATATTTCTCGATTTTACCCGGGTCCAGGGAGACGTGGCATAACCCTTTCAGACCTACTACGGCTTACAACTCCATTGAGTTTACAAAAACAAAAAAATACTGTGGGAAAGTTCATTTAATTGTTAACAACTTGTTAACAACTATTTTAATAACCAAATCCTTATAGATGCCAAGAAAAAAAAATTGCATTACCTACTCTTTGAACTAGTTGATAAACTGTCCGGTGTTACCCCGGTGCACCTTAGCGACATATCACATTGGCGACAAAGACAAAAGACTCTAGATGATCAGTAAAGTTTTATTTACCTAGAAAAACACAAATTTCAGCAAAACATCTACTAGCAGCGGAAAATTAGCTTCTAAATCGTAGATCAGACCAAATAATACATGTAGTTTTTAAAGTTGGTACAGTTATTCCCTAAGGTGTCTAGATGAATATACTAAAAGCCCCCGAGGGTGGGACACAAGCCAGAGGGGAAAGGGGGGGGGGATGTCTTTTTCTCAAGTTTTTTGCTTGCGACTCGAAAACTATTTATAATATCTCTTTAATTTCTTCTACAATAATTATCTACATTAAATTCCCTATAAATTATGTCACAACATGTTTACTGCACGATCAATACTTTAGGAGATGCATAGTATTAAAGGTGATAAAAATAAGAAACAAAATCGTTATACTTTGACGAAGATGATAAGTCGCGCTACAAAGATCGGCACCATGTTCCTTTCGTTGTTTGGCTCGCCCGCCGCATAGCAACAGGCAGAAGG
The DNA here is from genome assembly GCA_948473455.1 of Teleiodes luculella. Lineage (NCBI taxonomy): Eukaryota > Metazoa > Arthropoda > Insecta > Lepidoptera > Gelechiidae > Teleiodes > Teleiodes luculella. Next base: position 5,405,599 of record OX419603.1, read on the forward strand.
CCCCTTCTGCCTGCGTCCCGTTACCGCACCCCGCGCGCCACACCACACCGCCCGCGCTCACCCTGATACGCGCCGCCGCACCGCGCACGCGCTCCGTCGTCCTCGTCCCCTTCCCACCAGTACGCTCACAACGCTTACGCAATATCCACGCTGCTTTTGTTCGCAAACGTACCGTTTTGATAGTTGCCGTGCCGTGTTTCGTCGATTTATTTGTTAAAAAATGCAACCATCATGTCTGATAAATGTACAATTTGTGAAAAGGACGTGACTAGTGACCGTAGTATAGTATTACCAAAAGGTATTCAAGGCTTGATAAAGGCTAGTAAACATAGAAAGGATGGAAAACATATTCTGCTGGCAGGCGTTGAAAGTGTTGTTGTTCATAGTATTTGTAGAAAACGATATACACGAACCAGTTCAATCATTGCTGATCTCAGAGAACCAAGGCCATCTACGTCTTCTGCTGGAACATCGGGCTTGCGCTCATCGCAGCAGATATTCAATTTTAATTCACAGTGCTTCTTCTGTACGGAACGTATAGATGATGAATTCTATGCCAAAGAAAAGAAAAAACCTAAAGAAAAACGTCGTGAGATATACCCTGTTCGCAGTTTACAATTTTCTGCTACAATTCTGGATGCTGCTAAAAAGCGGAATGATGAATGGGGCAATGACGTTTCTCTAAGAATAACAAATATAGGTGATCTTGTTGCTGCTGGAGGTAGGTATATACCACGTCGACTGCTATAAGCGCTTTTTATTGACACGTAAATCTACTACAAGCAAAAGTTGCGGTCGCCCTAAGGAAGAATATGTCTCCAAAGCTATGGAACAAATACAATGTTATATGGAACAGAATAAAGACTCTCAGATGTCCCTAGACGATTTGATGGAACAAATTACCGGGCAAAAGCCAACTACAGACACGGTTAAATCTAAACTTAAGGAGATATATGGCGATAGAATATTGTTTAGTCATTCAAAATCACATAAAACCGTCATTTGCTTCCGTGACATTGGGCACAAGATCTTAAATGAGACATGGTACAGTTCTCAGTGTGAAAATCAGAATGAAGAAAACCTAAGAATTGTGAAAACAGCAGCAAAAATAATTAAGCAGGATGTGCAGTCTCGTGTCTATGATACGAGTCAGTACGCACCAAGTGGTAAATTTCTTGACGATGCAGAGACCGTGATTCCTGAATCACTCCACTTATTTTTGGATACACTTCTCACCCGCAAGACGAATGATAAGAAAACCAAAATTAGATTAATTTCATTAGCACATTCCATCATCAGCATAATTCGGCCGAGAAGCTTCATTTCTTCGGTGCTTCAAGGGATTGCGTTTTTTATCCACAGAAAGTTCGGTTCAAGAAGCTTACTAGATCTCCTATCTAATCTAGGGTTCAGTGGTTCTTACTACGATGCTACAATGCTTGAGTTGTCTGCAATATATCACCCCCAAGAACCTTTACCACCTGAAACTTTCGCGCAGTTTGTGTTTGACAATGCAGACTTTAATGTGGCTACATTGGACGGCCTGAACACGTTTCATAGCATGGGAGGCATTTCATGCGTTACACCTGCTGAATCTGTACCACCTGGAAATGCGATAAAAAAAATAACTAAAGCTCCCACTGCCTCACAAACCGGAACGTTAGGAGTCCAGCAACTACACACATACAGCAGGCTTGCTAAAGGAGGACTCAAACAAATTATGATACAAGATGTTACCCAATCAAATTTCTTGCATCAAGACACAACAAAACCAAGCCTGAGTGATATGCTATGGATAAGCGGCAAGTGGCTCGAACTCGAAGTGCCTGATGTACCCGAATGGAAAGGTTTCATGCGATGTATTCAGCCAAGCCATGACTTTGATAAAAGTGCTGTTATCCCTTTACCTTTCATAACATCACCTCCAACTGACTATGACACAATATACACTGCACTGAAATGTGCCGCCGATCAGTGCCTGACCCAAACCTGTTTTGTCACATTTGATCTACCCCTTTATATAAAAGCTCGCGACATCATTGCGTCCAGTCAAGATGATTGTAAAATCAAAAATATTATCGTGCGGCTTGGCGGGTTCCATATGCTAATGTCTTACCTTGGTTGCATTGGACACGTAATGGCAGGAAGTGGCCTAAAGGATCTGCTATGCAATATTTTTGCTCCAAACTCAGTGGAACACATTTTGAACGGTCATGCTTACGCAAGAGCAGTTCGAGCACATTTATTAGTGCACACGACTTTATCACAGATGATTTTAAACGATATGGATGTTAATGATGATGAGAAGGAAACTATAAAAACCCTTTTAAAAGACATGCAAACTGAACCTCTAAGTGAAGAAAAAATAATGAACAATGAGCAGTTGACTTCACTTCAATCAAAAATGATGAATAAACTAAATGATTTAAAAGAAAATGGACCTACCGCTGCATTATGGATCCAATACTACCACATGGTGGCTATCATGAAACAGTTTATTGCTGCAGAACGAGCTGGTGATTGGAAGGGTCATCTTAGCTGTGTCCACAAAATGATTCCATTCTTTCATGCCAGCGGTCACTTTCAGTATGCACGATGTGCACATTTGTATCTGCAAGATATGACTCAGCTCGAAACAAGAATGACGCCACACGAATATCAGTTATTTGTAAATAAAGGATATTTCACAATAAGAAGAGGCAATACTTTTTGGTCTGGAGTTTGGTCAGACATGACCATAGAACAGACCTTGATGCGCAGCATGAAGAGCTGTGGCGGAATGACTCGAGGAAGGGGAATCTCGGATTCGACACTGACAAAATGGCTACAAGGGACGGTAGTAAGCAATGCCATCTGCTCTGCACTTGAGGTATTTAGTGGAGTATACATAATTATTGTAGAAGAAATTAAAGAGATATAATAAATAGTTTTCGAGACGCAAGCAAAAAACTTGAGAAAGAGACATTCCCCCCCCCCCCCCTGGCTTGTGTCCCACCCTCGGGGGCTTTTAGTATATTCATCTGGACACATTAAGGAATAACTGTACCAACTTTAAAAACTACACATATTATTTGGTCTGAATTAATTAATTTTCCCAGGCTATACAGAATTTAGATGAATTGCGAATTTAGTACAAATGGGTCGGATTTCTTTTTACTTCCGTTAGTACACAAATTGCAAAATTTAAGATATAAAAGTCGTTATTTAGTAAAGCAACAGTTTCTCTCCATATTTTTAAAATAAAATTAATACATGATTTGTTATTTTTTTAATTACAATACTTTTTCGAGGTTCCGTTACCGGGTCGTGCCAAAAGTAATCTATTTTTCTCTGCTGTTTAAAAACCAAAATGGGAAACTATGTCATTATTTTTTAAAAAGAAGCGGCAAACGCTATTTATTCAAAAGAACATATTGAATTAGATTAGATAGTATAATCAAAGTTATAATCAATTAATTAACATATATTTTTGTGGGAATAACGGAAAGAAAGGTAACGGAATTCTAAAGGTAATGTTTTAAAGGCTTATAATTTTCGAGGCGACTAAAAACTGAAACGGCGACAAACTGTTAGCAACTAAAAAAATAATTTGGCAACATTTAAATTATTTGGCTTTAATTCAGCCTCAAAACGAGGCTATCATAAAAAAAAGGCAGCTAGTATAAGGTAGCAAAAATAATAAGTAAGTCGACTGAAAATATAGGTAAGGTAGTATAAATAATAACTTGGCGACTAATAATATTAGTGAGGTGTCATTTTTAGTTGTCAACTGTTGGTTTCCATCTAAAAAAAGCTCGTTTGGGCATTGATTTTTACATAACCGTAAATTACATTTAAAAAAGATCAGATAATAACTGTGCATCCTGTTTTAAACTTTACTTACTTGAAGCCTTAGGAAAAAATAAGAGTGAGTGTGATGAAAGCGATAGAGAAAAACATTTTGCTCTGTCTCTGGTGCCAATGTTAAAAGCGGTCCCTGAAGAGAATAGATTAGAAGTCCAAATTAAAATTTTACAAGTTTTTCAGGAAGTCCAAAAACAAATCCCTAATACACAACTACACTTTCACGAACAAGAACCTTCTAGGCTAGGACAAGGTAGTAACAAGTCAAGCACAAAGCGAAATTATTCTCTAGTGGTGGAAACAGGTGGTATAAATCAAAACTCACAGATAAAACCCAAAACTCTTATCCCTCTATCAAAGTTAAGTGATCAAACTATAGTTCACATAGCTACAAAAGCAACAGACACTTAGTTGAAATTGAGTCCAATAATACCTGCCACAAGCTCTCGAATTTCTAAGATTCAATCAAAATATGCAAGTCCCCAAGGCAACGCAAGTTCAACGACTACATCACAACCGTCATTGCCTTCTACGAGTTATCATAATGATTCTTACGCAACATTTCATTCTAGAACTGCCTCAGCTACTAGCTAGACTTCGATCATACGTATCCCAATTAGAGATTGCAAACCGGGTCCGGCCGGGTCCGGCCCGGCCGGGCCTGGTGCCCTTTTAGACATCCACCGGGCCCGGCCATTTATACCGGGCCCGGCGACCGGGCCCGGTAGGTACGAAAACTGCGAAAAACTATTATAAGGTCATTATTTCAGACTGAAAAATAATTGTTTTGCTATATGCAAGCTAAAATATGCTTTTTGTTATGATATTAATTACTAATCCTACATAATATAACCAATTTTACCTTACATTTTGTTAGTTAAGCAGGTCTTTCTCTTTACTCTGTATAGTATTAGTAATTAAATTGCGGGCGACTTCTTAAATAATCTGACTACTTTTCAAACTTTTTCGCGAAATCCTCTAAATCCAGGCATTTTATCAGCGCGTGGAAGAACATTTCTATCTTAAACTTAATTACTGAAGAATACTAATGCTTGCTTAAAATTAATTTGGAACACTAATGTTATTATTCCGTTCATAAGTGAAACTAACTAATTCTGTATTAAAATCTCGTGATTTTGAGGCTGATTAAGACTGATATTTGTTGATTTGCTGGTTTGAAATCATTGTATTTTTCCTCCATTTAATTAAACCAAATTGTCATAAAATACTTTAAAGGTTTTATGGTAGAGCATCAGCCTCTTCTAGCAGCATCAGTTGGCGGCGATTGTTACCGGACCCGGCCGGGTTGAAAAACATACCGGGTTGCAATCTCTAATCCCAATTTACTCCTGACTTTAGTGAAGATTACGAAATTTACGATATTTGCCAGGAGCAAAATATCGGAACAGAAAATCCTTGAAATTATAATTTTAAGTACTTTGCTATGTTTTATCTATATTAATAAAAAATAATTTCTGTGATGTATGTTGTGTTTGTTTTGTTCGTTTGTTTGTTGTGATTCGTCAGGGCAAGGTTTACATAATTTTTTGCAGTAAAAAATCAACACATTCCCGCGAGAAAAAGTATTATCGTGGGTGGAGCCGCGAGGCGAACAGTATTTTAAAAATAATGTTGCACTTGTGGTAATGCCCGAAACATCAAACGTTATCTACCTCAGTTGAGTCCGGTGGGGCGTACTTACCTATATATCCAACTTCATTTTTCTTCATACTAATTTTTGCCCTCTTTTAATCGGACCGGTGTGGTGTCGAAGTGTGATCAGGGTGTTGGAGCTGCATTTACCGATCTTCAGGGGGGACACTCTTTCAAAATTAAACTTCGCAGTGATACGTCAATTATGAGAGCCGAGCTTTTTGCGATACTCGAGGCACTTCGCTATGTCCAAAGTAATGACTTTGAAAGGGTGGTTATTTTAACTGATTCGACGAGTGCGCTTCAGCACCTTGTTCGCTGTTTTGGGCGTGCGGGGCATCCCTACTGCATATCAAATTCTTAAGCTGTTAACTGACTTAGAGCACTCTGTTTGTGTAAGACTGCAGTGGGTGCCTTCGCACATTGGCTTGAGAGGGAATGAAGTGGCAGACCAGCTGGCTCGTGAAGCAGCCGGTGATGGGCGGGATGTGTGTTGTCAATCCTATTGTACAGAGGTGTTTAATTTAGCTAAACGTATTTGTGGCGACAGGTGGAAGAAATATGGCTCAATTATTGGCGCAGCTGCTCATTCGGTCGGTTAAGGATGTTAGGTTGGCCTGACATTCCTTAATCGTGTAGATTAAAACTATGAGGCTGGCATTGTCCCAAAGTGAGACAAAAGCCTCGACAAAAATAAGATAGGGTGATTGCTATAGTAATTGGCCACTATACAGGGTGGCCCATTGATTGACGTCCAAAAGAAAAATTTAGATGCCTTATATTGAGGGGTATCTGAATCACCCCCATGTATGTTCCGCGATTATTGATAGTTTAGGAGCTACGAATGTTCAAAGATTATTTTCGAAATTTCCACCTTTCCTTGATTTATTTCTTTTATCTCTTGATTGATAACCGTTATGTGTGCTATTTTTTGTGATAATCAATTATTGTAACAGCGGCTACCATCCAAAAAAATACGGTTGACCTAGGCATTACGAAACCTTATTAAAACTTGACCCAAAGTTGAAAATTACTGTTCGAACTCAGTAGTCTAAAAAGTTGAGGGTTTGAAAAAATAATAATTTAGAGGTGCCAGGGATTTCTAAGTGTATTTAAAAACTTCTCAGGACTTTCATAAGCTAAAATCATTAATAAAAAACAGACCTTAATGGAAGTTTATTTTATGTTATTCGCCTTGAAAGCAATAAAGGTAGATTATCACTGAAAAACGTTTGAATTTTATTTATCTTTTTTTGTGTAACTAATGACGAATATGCATTGTCTTATGAATTTTTTTTTTTCGTAATGACTATCTGTTATGTTTAAGGTCGTCTAAACTGGTCATTAAGCAGTTAGTCAAACTTTAATCAATCCCTTTTTTTAAGGTAAAGTAAGTTTCTCGCAGGTAATAAAAACTTGTTAATAATAATAATAATCGAGTTGTACTTAAGATTCAATTGAATTTAATTTCAGACAGAATTTTAATATTATAATATTAAAATTCTGTCGTCCTAAGTTGATGGGTTCAGTAATTAGCCATAGGGCCAATAGCTAATTCTAACGCATGGCCAATTACTGATTTTTGTGTGTTGCTTTACCTAGGTCCTGTCCAAAATGCCGAAGATACCACAATATACGGAAGATCAGTTAAACAACGCTTTAGAAGAAGTTAATCGAGGAGTACCAGTAAGGGCAGCTGCAAAAAAATTCGGTGTGCCTAGGGCAACTCTGCAATTTAAATTAAAGAATCCAAACTTGAAACGTGAATTTGGGCCTCAGCCGTATTTGAGCAATGAAGAAGAAAGACACTTAGAAAACTGGATCTGTGAAATGGGAAGAAGGGGATTTCCTAGAAGCGCTGAAGATATTTTAGACTCGGTTCAACATTTTTTGACTCAAAATCCCCGTGATACCCCTTTTGTAAATAACAGGCCAGGAAAAGGTTGGCTAAAAGGCTTTTTGAAGCGTCATCCACGAATTTCTCAAAGAACGGGAGAAGCTGTTACTCATGCAAGTGCCTGCGTTACCGAACAAGATATTCGTAAATGGTTTTCTCAAGTTACAGATTCACTAAAGCAATCAGGGCTAGAAAATATCTTAGATGACCCGTCAAGAATTTATAATGCTGACGAAAGTGGATTCCAAACTTGTCCAACGACAGGAAGAGATTTTGCTGAGAGAGGTGAAAAGAATGTTTATATTGTAGATAAAGGAAAGGCCAAGGAAAACATGACGGTTCTTTTTGCTGTATCTGCTGATGGAGAAAACGTCTTGCCTACAATTGTATACAATTGTGTAAGGAATAAAAAAGTCTTGTAAACAAAAAAGACTTTTAAAATTATTTCTAAATAAAAATGAAAATAAAATTCTAAATGAGCACTACAAACAATATGAAAAAATTTTGAAACGAGCAGTCCAAACATCAAAACGCATACAAAATATAAAAAGAATAAAAAAAGCTGATAAGCAAAAGCATAAAACTAATATTAAGTTAAAATTACAAAACAGTCTTGTAGATAACCCAGTGACCATAGCAAATATTTTTAACAAATACTTTTTGTCAGTAGCAGATTCAGGTAATCAGCCAACTCCTAGTGGACGAGCTGTCATGGATCCATCAGAGAATTCTATGTATCTCATGCCAACGACCACTAAAGAAGTTCATAATATCATTAAAAATCTAAAAACTAAGAGAAGCTTTGGTCATGATGAGCTGCCCCCTATCCTAATAAAGAAGTGTGCCGACGAGCTGGCTCCAGTTTTATCGTTTTTAATAAACCAGTCTTTCTCTGAAGGCACTGTACCTGATCTTTTAAAAATAGCTGTCATTAAACCTATTTATAAAACAGGAGATAAAACAAATTGTTCAAATTTCCGACCAATAGCTCTCCTAACGACATTCGCTAAAATCTATGAAACAGCCATGGCCAACCGTCTTTATAATTTTTGTGAAAGATACAACATATTCAGCGAGTCACAACATGGATTTAGGAAAAATCACTCAACTTCTCTAGCGGTTTTTAAATACGTATCAGAAATTCTAAATATAATTAATAATAAAAAATATGCAGTAGGTATCTTGCTCGACATGAGCAAAGCTTATGACCGTGTTCTACATGAAATATTACTCAACAAATTATATGGAATAGGTGTCAGAGGTGTGGCATATCAATGGTTTTTGTCTTATTTTTCCAACCGTTTCCAGTATGTAGAGATAGAATATTACAACCACAAGTCAGACGAAATAATCAAATGCAAATCAGAAAAAGAAAGGGTTACTAAGTCTATCCCCCAAGGCAGCGTGCTCGGGTGTATTCTTTTCTTGCTTTACATCAATGACTTGCCTAAAGTAATAAAAAACCCATGTAGTCTTTTCGCTGACGATATATCAATAGTAATGCCCTGCCAAAACGACAATAACTTAAATAACTCTTTAGACACGGCTCGGTGAAGCTTGATTTGTCGTACCTTTTCGACAAAAGCATAGGTCAATTCAAAAAAAAAAAAAAAAAAAAAAAAGGCTATACTGACGTAAAAAATTGGCTAGACGATCACAACCTACAAATTAATTTTACTAAAACGAAAATAATGCAATTTAAACCCTACCAAAAGCGTCCTCTACAAATAAACTACTCTTTTCAAAACTCGAAGCTGGACTGTGTTAATTCTTATCCATTGCTTGGAATCCACATTGACTCAAATATTGACTGGAAAAACCATATAGCAAAAGTATCCACAAAGCTATCAAGATTTGCCTACGCCTTATACGAGCTAAAGAGAGCCACTAGCATTGAAACAGCTCTCACAGCGTATCACGCATATGCCCATTCCTGGCTCTCGTACGGTATCGTTGTGTGGGGCAACAGCACAAACATTATAACTTTATTTAGATTACAGAAGAGATGCTTACGAATAATTGCTAACGTTGACTCCAGGACTACCTGCAGAGCTTACTTTAAAAAATATCAAATTTTAACCTTGACATCTATCTATATTTCTGAAGTTTGTATTTTTGTGAAAAAGAACCTCAATTTATTTCCTAAACACCTACGTCCCGCAAATTTAAGACCATCTAAAAAACTATTGGCTTTGCCCAAAACTGAAATGGCAATGATAAGTTCGGGCCCGCCTGCTATGTCAGCAAAAATATATAATAAGATCCCAAAGGAATTACAAATAGAAGAAAATATAAACAAGTTTAAAACTGGCTTAAAAAAATATCTTGTTGAAAAGTGTTTCAACTCACTGCAGGAGTTTTTTGATGACAATTAGCATTCATTACTATTAACTGACATTTTTTTTTTCTTATTCTTTTTTGTTTTTTAAAAATTTTGACATATGTATTTTATAATTGATTAATTTTTTTAATAATTTAAAAATGACTAATAATGTATGAAGAATTTGTAATATTTGTAAGAATTTGTATGTTTTAATTTTTTTGTTGTAAATTGCTGTGCCCGCCCGGGTCCATATGTGGCTTAATTTTTTCTGTAACATCTTTTATTACCATGTGGATTGCAATAAATATCTTATCTTATCTTACCCATACCAACGCTTACCTGAAAAAATCAAACAAAGTGTACCTGATGAATGGGGTACCGCTCTTAGCAGTTCTGGATGGATGACAGCAGACACATTCAAATACATAATTCAACATGTTCTCCACCCGTTTTTGGTAAAAAGGAATATCACTTTTCCAGTACTGCTTTTTGTAGATGGCCACAAGTCACACTTGACTTACGATTTAAGCGTGTTGGCCCATTCATTGGAAATTGAGATATTTGCGTTATATCCCAATGCAACGAGAATACTGCAGCCTGCGGATGTCTCTTTATTTAGGCCTGTAAAGCAGTTTTGGAAGTCAGCTGTTCGTGAGTTTATATTACATACAACATTATGGACAGGTAGTGACAAGGCAAAATTTTGCTACTGTTTTAAAAAAAGTTACAGAGAAAATTAACCCTTCGTGCATTATTAATGGATTCCGAGCGTGCGGCCTCTATCCCTTCACCCCAGATGCAGTTGATTACTCCAAATGTATTGCTAAAACTAGTTCAGTCACAGAACAAAGAGCAAACCAAACACAATTGACACGAGACTCATCGATGACATTTAATACATTCAAAGAAATAGTTGGCACTGAAACACTTACTCAGTTTGAACAAATAAAGCAGATAATACCAGATATGCAAAACAATGAACATTTTTTTATTCTCTATCAGTTGTGGGATTATTATAAAAAAAGTCAATTGGAAGAAGAAACTACAGATGAAAGTGAAGTTTTGAGTCAAGAAAAAGAAATAACGCTCGAAGATATGAGAGACTTTGGAGCTAGAGGTGAAAAAAGAAATGAAGAATACACTGACACTGAAACCCAAGAAAACGAGATAGTAGTAGAAATTGATGAAGAAGAATTATCCAACCAAGAAAAGAAAAAAATGGCAGACGACAAAAAACCATCTTCCGAAGATAAAATTCACCAAGAGGTATCTGATGAAATCTTGGACGAAACTAAAAAAAGCACTGCTAGAAAAAGTATGGACGTTATCATGGAAAAAAATGAAACATCTAAACACGAAAAAGAGAAATCCAAGAATATCAACAAATTTCAAGAAAAGAATGGGATCCAAAACCAAAGTCCTGTTTTTATAACGGTAAACGCACAGATACATACACACACATCCTACCAAATCAACCCAAAGTAAGACTATAATAACTGATAAAAGCACTACGGTGAAAGAAATAGACCAAAGAAACTTTGACTCAATAGAAGTAGAAAAAGAAAACATTTTACAATCTTCAGATAAAGAATTAACAAGTAATTATGACCTTATCACATTAGAAGACTTAGGTGTTCAAAATGAGCATGTTTTATGCCAACAGCTAAGTAAAAAACCATGTATAAAGGACTTTTTACGAATTCCTTTACAGCCAGCTAGAAAAGGGAAAAGAAATACGTTGCGATTGCCATACCATATTTCAGGACCAGACTATCAGAAAATTCTGGAAGAAAAATCTAAAGAAAAAGAAATCCTAGAGAAACTGAAACAAAAACGGAAACTTGAAAGAGAACAAAAAAGTCTGGAGCGAAAACGAAAAGCTGAAGAGTTAAAGGCTGCTAAAATAAAGAAATATAAAAAAATATATCAAACCAAACTTGTGCTAATTGTAATAAGGTTGGTAAAAAGGGACTTATACACGGAGAGAAATAATTTCAACAATACTACCAGAACGTATGGTAAATACTATTCTAGTGTATAGAAACAGAATTATGCTAACCTAACCAGATTGAATTTTAGCAACAAATAATCATATTTTAGTAAATGCCAGAATATTATAGTCAAACACATTTTAGTAAACGATACTTACAGCTATTTAAGAGTACATTTTTTATTGTAAGAAGAAATATTCAATAAATTGTAAAGTTTACCTCCATAATTTCTTTGTTGTTGCTAGCTGTCAATTGAACAATACAAATTTAAAAGTTGTCTTTAAAAGAACGCAAGTAATAAAGACTGTATTAGTTGTTTATTTATGCTAGAATTCATATGGTTCTGTTTACCAGATTATTTTTATCGTTATACATAATTAATGTTTTGTGTAACATAAATTTTGTATCGTACATCAGACGAAGTGTTTCCGTTTGCCAAATACATTGTACGGTTTGGTTGGTTGCACTGATTGGCCGCCATTTTTTCATCTTTCGGGAAGCAGCGTCGTGTGCGCGGGCTTGATATAAAAAAATAAGTGTTTAAAAAGGTTTAAGTGCTTTTCAATTAAAATATTGCCAAAGTGGTAATGGACAAGGACGTAGAAAAGCTGTTGGAATCTTGGCAGTTGGCCGCATACGTGCCAATATTTGCCGGTCAGTTAAGTCAGGCGAGTCAGGCGATAACGAAGACATGGCTGAAAAATTCATGTGATTCTTGGGATACGGTTGTCGAAAAGTGGTGCAAAACCGCAGAGCTTCGTCGTGCAGAAATTATAAAGGATTCCAACACTGTTGAGAGCTATATGAAAACATACCCCGCTTTGCAAAAGCCTGCAGTATTTCATCTCCTACATTCTAATCTGCTAATCAGTCCCGAATGCAATGACAATTTCCAAAAAAAATCCTCTTTATGAACATCAAATATTAGACTACGCCGGAAAAAAATTCAGTAAACATCCTGACTAAGGATTAAAGCACCTAACTGAAGAGTACATGAATGCAAGTAAGTTTATTTCTCACGTTTGTAGTTTATATATGTATTTCAAAATTGAGAAAAAAGATGTATGGTTTACTATATAAAAATTCTATAAATAAATTTTAATATTATGTATCATCAATTTAATATTTTCCGCACAAACTACTTCACCAACACTATAATGGTGGGAGATATCATCCGCAAGAGGAGTTTGAATGGGGGGAGGCTTAGGACAAACAAAGTGGGCATAATAACTGAAAAACTTTAACATCTTTATTATTTCCAGTTAATGAAGACTTGAAGAGGCACTTCTGTAGTGGAGACAAAATCAATTTGCGCCTTAATGCTTTTGCCATTTCTCTTGGGAAATCCTGTTGCAAAAATTAAGAAAAAATGTTGGAGACCATCAAAGCAGTAGCTCGTGATTCTTTTATTACCCATGTGAAAGCGGAAGTCGATGTAAAACAATCAATTACTGCACGTAAGGAAAAATATATTACCCTTGGTTGGACTGACATTCCAACCTACAATTTTTATTGTAGGTCCGTCCATTAACATTAATTTTGAGGGGAGAGATATTTCGGGAAAGTAAGAGTGAGAGATTTGTTATTCCGTCAATAATTCTTAAAATTTTTATTATGAAATTAAAACCACAAACTTTTAAAGTTGTGTTTTATTTAAAAAATATATTGATCATACATACCTTACTTTTATAATACTTAAACAAAATTGATGTTCTTACGTGATTTCAGGAGTTGGACCCGAAGAGTAAACTTTTATGTCGTGCAAATAACTTTGCTTATTGTTTTTTAATATGTAAATGTAATAATGATATATTTTTCCTACAAATGGTAATTAAAGATAGCATGGCGTAAAAGGTTTTTCTCTACTGCAATTGGGTCTTTAAAAACATGTAGGTACTTAGTTATCGTGTTGTTAAGGAAAAGTTAAAATCTGTCAGTTTAGTTACGAATATCACCTACATTTAAAATTCGTGACGACACTGATAGCTAACTTTTTCTTAACAACATGGTAACTATGTACCTACATATTTTTACAGAACCAATCACGTAATATACAACGTAAAGCCAAAAAAAAAATTGCTGTAATTACTAGAAAATATAGTAAACTAGACAATATTAAATTCTATTCTATAGTAAACTCAACCATTTGGCGTGATAATGGCCAATTACATGTAGGTAGTAAACACAAAATAGGTAGTAAAGTGTAAAAGAATATTATGGTTTGATAAAAACTATTTGGTAATATTTGCATTAAATTTGTTAATAGTCACTATAATAATCTAGTCACTACTGAAAATCTGGTTATCTCCAAAATAAAGTATGGTGTTACGAACGATACGAATTCCGTTATAATTACAATAAAAAGTTTGTAATGAAAACAAATTGGTGTTTGTGCACTATACATACATTTTAATTATGTGTACCAGCATTATGATTAACTGTGCTAGATATTCCAGTAAGCTATTACCAGATTCTTTAAGTGAAGTCGACAAAAGTGTTAGCTGTCGTATATATTACACGACAATCTAGTCAAGTTAACAATATTCTGCTTACCTAAACTAGAATTTTCTCTCCGTGTAGAATGTTCGAAATGTCACCGTGGTTTCCATAAATCATGTGTACCGAAATCTCACCGACAACACATTCCTGAAGGAAAAGGAGACAGTTATCTGTGCCACAATTGTTACAAGGTTACGGAATGTACTGACGATGATGATGATGATGAAGAAAATGATGGCTATAATTTCCATTAATATCCCAGGCTTTGGTGGTTCATGATTTTATGGCTAAAAGGTCTATATTTAAGAGGCATTTATACAAAGTTCCAAGTTTAGGAGACTCATAATTTTAGAGAAATTAAATTTCTAAAATCAACAAATTTGGTTATAAAAAGACCACGTTTTTTTTTTGCGTGGTAGGGTGTTCGTACCGAGTTCATACAGCCAAATTTACGTTAAATGTCATGCAAAAATGTAAATAAATCAAGTAAGTTTTTTTTCCTTTCTGAACGAAACTTAAAACTACGTCATGTTCATGTCATGTGACGTAGAAACGATAGTTTAGGCGGGTGCGAGCGAAGCGAGCACGAGACTTCGGGGCACCCCTACTTCGCCGGGTTAGGTTACATGATGACCCCCCATGCCTGCTAGCAGGCATGTTAAGAGTTAATATATATATTTAGTTAGAACGAAATAGACTAGGCGGGTGCGAGCGAAGCGAGCACGGGACTTCGGGGCACCCCTACTTCGCCGGGTTAGGTTACACGATGACCCCCCATGCCTGCTTGCAGGCATGTTAAGAGTAAATATATATATTTAGTTAGAACGAAATAGACTAGGCGGGTGCGAGCGAAGCGAGCACGGGACTTCGGGGCACCCCTACTTCGCCGGGTTAGGTTAGAAGGGTGTGGCGGACGGTAGCTGGGCGAGCGCAGCTCGCACAGCTTCCTCCGCCATACCCTTCGGGGTTAGGTTACATGATGACCCCCCATGCCTGCTTGCAGGCATGATAACCTTGAATATCTTAAAGACTATTCTTTGTGAGGGTGAGGGGGGTTCCCCCAACTCCCCCCCCCCTCCTAATTGTGGTATAATTAGTTACCAAATATGGCCTAATTAACCTAAAAATGGTTATAAAACTGGACATAACCTCAAAACTTTGACCTTAAATATCTCGAAAACTATGCACCTCACACACACACACACCCCTCCCCCCCCTTACCCCCTCTCCCCCAAAATAGTGGGATATTAATGGAAATTTTTACCATTTTGGGGCCAATAACTAATTTTATTGTGATCTCAGATATTTTTTAAGATAATTATTATAGTTTTTAATGAAAAATACCAAAAACGCTTTTAATTTAAAGTTACGTGCGCTGCGCGCGTTACGGTGCGCCGCGTGCAGGATGTGGGTTTGCCGGCTTATCTAGCGTCGGCGCGTGGGGTAGCGAAACTTGTCACTGATATTTTGCCTTTTTATGGTGGCAGTGTGAGCATCCCTTACGCGTCGGTCGCTTTGTCGACCTGGACTACCTGCAACCCATCTGAGTCCATTCCGGCGCAACCTGAAAGGCAGAGAGCATGGGATGACGTGGGGGCCCGACGTGTTTTGAAGGACCTTATTAACGAGAGCGCAGGGGAGGATTTGGCCAGATTGAAAGCCGTCTCACGGCCTGAATCTGGCGCGTGGCTCCATGCGGTACCATCTCCACAACTGGGAACCCATCTCGACGATAACTCGGTTCGTGTGGCTGTTGGCCTTCGCCTGGGCTGCGATGTGTGTGAAAAACATCGATGCATTTGCGGTTCCATGGTGGGGGCTAATGGTCATCATGCGCTGGGTTGCCGCCGATGTGCGGGAAGATTTCCGCGGCATCATGCCTTAAACGAAATCATCCGTCGGGCTCTGGTTTCGGCTAATATTCCGTGCGTGCTGGAACCGCCGGGCCTCTGCCGATCGGACGGAAAGAGACCCGATGGTATGACGCTGGTGCCGTGGGAAAGAGGTAGATGTCTGCTGTGGGATACAACGTGCGTGAGCACTTTTGCGGCTTCCCATCTCGGTCGTACGGTGTCTGAGGCGGGTGCGGCGGCCGAATTTGCCGCTCGTATAAAGCGGGACAAATATGCGGAATTGGAGAGGCGTTACATATTTGTTCCGCTTGCGGTGGAGACAACGGGTTTAGGGCATGCACCCGGGTTTACCCGGTTCTCAAAAACCCGGGAAAACCCGGGTTTTTTGATGATCTTGAGAACCGGTTCTGAATAATATGAAACCCGGTTCTCCCGGTTCCGACCAAAATATTAAAATGTAAAGTATTATTTATATTATATACGATACAGAAAGGATTCTTTAATGATGAATAGGCAATCACATTCCTATGATTCTCCATAACAGCTCTTGCACACATACCTATACCCCGTAGTTTTATCATACCGATCGATAGGCTTCATCATAAGGATTATTTTTTGCTAAATAACATAGTATCAGAAATAAATGAAAGAATATGTATTTTAACATTTCTAATACAAAATTCATCAATTTATCAAATGCTCAAAATAACTTCAATACAGATTCGCACTCTTTTTATTATGTCACTCCCTGTCGATTTTTTGTTCTTATTGTGGTGGATATTTAGAATAATACGTCTCAGTTCTGTTTGAAGCTCATGGATACTTTCATACCAGTTCTTGTAAACAAAATATTTACATAACCCCATAAAAAAATCTAAACAGGGTTAAATCTGGCGAACTCGGCGGCCATCATATTTGTCCAAAATAATAATAATAATAATAAAATAATAATAATAAATCTTTATTTGCCTAAAACACGGTATGAAGATGGTAAAGTCAAATTTAAATAGTACATTCATGTTTTGCTACAAAAAAAACAGATAGCATGCAAATATTTGTGAACCATTAATTATTAAATTTCAAGTTATATAACAATACAAAGTAACTTAACATCATAATGTAACTACAAATAATAATTGTCAAATATTTCTTTTATGTCATAAAAACCTTTAGAAACTAGCCATACGTACAATTTTTTCTTGAATGATCTTAGATTTAAATTTTTCATCTCGTCAGGTATCTTATTAAAAATTCTCACACCCATTGTTAAGCAGCTCTTGTTGTATATCATAGTGCGAGGAGTCTCATCTAACACGAGTCTATGGGGGTCTCTCTTCGCCCGAGGGTTTGCCTCTATCGCTTTTCTAAATACATTATATTTTTTTATAAAGACACACATCTCAAATATGTACAATGCTGGCAGAGGTAACATACCTAATTTTTTTAAAAGAGGCTTACATGATTCAGAAGATGGAACGCCGCATATTGCTCGAACACATTTTTTCTGTGCAATGAAAGCTCTTCGGAAATCAGTACCATTTCCCCAAATCACAAGACCGTAACGCAACACTGAATCAACATAAGCATAGTATATAGTGTTATAGCCGTCTTGGTATTTACAATTCGTCTTACTTTTTTTAGAGCGTAAACGAATTTATTTACACGACTACAAACATTATCTATTTGCATTTTCCAATTAATGTTTTCGTCAAGTATCAATCCTAAGAATCGAGTTTGCTCTTGTCTTTTTATTTTAATATTTTGATAAGAAATGTCCATTTTGTAATTACATTTAGTGCGTTTCAAATTATTAAATTGTAAATAGTTCGTCTTGTCTAAGTTAATTTTTATATTGTTATCTTCCAGCCATCTGACTAAGTCACGTAATGTATGATTAATTTCATTTTCATGGTTATTAATAGCGCCTGCAGTAAGTCCACATCAAATGTTAAAATTCATAGTCTTCCTTTTATTTCTGACACTATGTTATTTAGCAAAAAGTAATCCTTATAATGAAGCCTATCGATCGGTATGATAAAATACAGGGTATTTTTTTTCTCTCGTGTAGCGGGTTCGATTCCCGGTTCAAGCATGTAATTATAAAAAAATAATGAATGCAGTTTTAATAGTTTTTAGAAATAAAATAAAGTCTTCTTTCAGTGAAATGTTCTATCTACAATATTTAAGGTACTTTCCTTCCATGTGGCATAGCCGTGGGACGCCCTGTATACTTGAATACATAAAATATACATACATATCATATACTTAGCTTCGTTACACTTCACATTTCAAGGCAGTTACTGAGCTGAGTTTGTTTCAAATAATTTAATATTGTTGATTTTATAAGACTGATAAATAAAGAGAAGTATTATGATTAAAATTTTATTTATTTATTAATTTATAACCATTTTCTGCACACAAAACAATACAAAAACACAAAGCACGTAATATAAAAGACACATCAGGTAATTTTACGGTTACTTTTATTTTATTTCGTATTTTTTCCGAGGTATTATAAAAGAACCGGGTAGAACCGGGTTACCCGGTTCTGAGCTCGATTTGGAACCGGGTTTCAGAAACTTGGAACCGGACTCGGTTCTGCATGCCCTAAACGGGTTGTTGGGGTGGGGAGGCCAAAAAGTTTTTGGCGGAAATCGGACGTCGGCTGAGAGATAATGGTAGTGACCCACGCACCGGGTTGTACCTGGCGCAAAGGTTGTCTGTAGCCATACAGCGAGGGAATGCTGCAAGTGTAATGGGCACCTTTGCGCCCGGTGCAGCCAGGGGCGGGTTATTTGACGAGTGTAAGTAGTAGATAGCACAAATTGTTATGTTTGACGATTTTGTAATTGACATATTAGATTAAAAGTTTACTATTATTTAAAGGGAATATTGTTGTTTAATATAAACGAACTAGGTACTTTTTTACTGTCAAAAACGATCAACTAATATTATTTCTTAATAATATAATGTTTTGGAAGAGTTTGTCGGAAAAATCCTAAAACGTGCTCGTTAATTTACTGTCATTTTGGACTTTTTCGATTCTAGTCCGATTGCTTCCGAAAATGATATGTAAAAATATTTTAAACCTTTTGCCTCTGGTCTTCATAAGCGTAACGCCCTGTTCCACTCTAATCCACTGGCCAAATCCATTAATGGATTAGATTACGCTTTTAAGTACACTCTAATCCATCAATGGATTTGTTTCCGCTTTTAAGTACACTCTAATCCATCAATGGATTTGTTTCCGCTTTTAAGTACACTCTAATCCATCAATGGATTTGTTTTCTCTTTTAAGTACACTCTAATGGAATTTGTAGGTAAGTAACTAAAAACACTTCATTGCACACAACATAAAAACAATACAAAACAGTCTTATAAAATAATGTGCGCAAAGGTGGCCTTATCGCTGAGAGCGATCTCTTCCAGACAACCTTTGGACGGACGGAGTAAATTAAAAGTAGGATGCGGAATAAGGCGTGTTGTACTTACACAACTACTTATTAGAATAGGATATGCAACCGCTTTACAGATAACTTATCTATGAAAAGCTAGAACTACGCTCATTTGTTTATAAAATGTTTGTTATGTCAATTAGAAATACATCAATAATAAGTTGATAATAAGTGTCATAAAAAATATTTTAATTAAAAATACAAAATGCAGTGTTCGTCTTCAACTTCAGAGGACGAAGATATAATTTATATAAACAGGGGTAAAGGTGTAGTACTGTTGAATAATGGGTACCAGTACCATAAAAAAGTGCAATTTAAAAATCAATCCTGGCTATGGCGTTGCTGCGAATATCAAAGATTAAAATGCTCGGGATCTATTACATTACAGGTATAATTTTTTCAAGTACAACCTATCTTCACACTATTTAATACTAGCTGTCGACCCGCGTGAATATAGTTTCCGCGGGAACAATTAGAGTTCCTATGTCCTTCCCTGGGTCTTAAATATCCGTTCAGTGGTTCAGCCGTGAAAAGGTAACAGACCAATTGACAGACAGTTACTTTCACATTTATAATATTATAGTATAAGTATATATATAGTATAAAGGGTGTAAGGGATAACTAACCTCAAACTGTTCATTTTGTATGGAGAGTTGATTTTTTTTTACATTTCCGAAAGATTTTTTTTACAGAGAGTTGCTCATTATGATAGTCTGAACACGTTCTAGAAGTTTAAGGTTAGCAGTCTCTTACACTGTATAGTATAAAATGAATGCTCTTTGCTCAAAGGTAGTTAGTTTAAGTTACCTGATCACAGGCTGAATAAGGCTATTTTTCCCTTCTTATACACTATGTACATACAGTTTCCTTTCATTAACGGATATTTTCCTCACATAAATACCCACTTTTAAATAAGTACCTAATTGTTTTTTTAGGATGAAAAAATTATGAAAAAAAAGGCGCATTCTTGTACTCAAGATCATGCAAAGAATGTCATGCAAGTAGAATTAAGCAAATGCAAGCAAAAAATATTGTCTAATGAAAGTACTTCAGTACCCGGCATTTACAAAGAGTTCGTGGGATCTTTAAAAGACTCCGGTATAGACCTGATACAAAAGATACCTCCATTTTCTAAAGTAAAAAGTGGTTTTTATAAAAGCCGAAATGCCAACTTTGGCGTAAATAAAATTTGCAGTTCTAAAGCATGTGAAGTCGAAATACCAGAAAAGTATAAAGATTTTATATTGGCTGATTATTGTTGTTATGAAGACGGTCTTAGAATAATTATTTTTGGTTCTGAAAGAGGAAAGGAGCAATTGTGTAAAGCAAAACATTACTTTGCGGATGGAACCTTTAAATCGTGCCCGAATCCGTTCTGTCAATTATATACTATACACGCGGACATGGGCAGTTCTAAAAAATACACAAATATATGCCCATTAGTTTATGCCCTTATGAGCGAAAGAACTGAAAAAGCTTATACAATTCTCATACAAATGTTAAGATCCCAAGTGCCTAATTGGTGCCCTAAGAAATTCATGACAGACTTTGAATTTGCTGCCATTAATGCTATCAAAGCGGAGTTTCCTAACATTATTTTGAGGGGGTGTTTGTATCATTACAAAAATAGTTTACGGCGAAAGGGAAAAGCCTTAGGTCTTTTGAAAACCAAATACACAAGAAGGATCGTGAATCTATGTGCTGCATTGCCACTACTCCCAAAAGATCAAATAAAGGACGGTTGGACCTATGTACAACAGACATGTCCTCCAAATCATCCGAAAATAAATTGTTTCATGAAATACATGTCAAAATTCTGGCTAAAAGATGATAAATTCGTGAATCAATGGTGTATTTTTGGTGAACAGTACCGCACAAATAATAATATTGAGGGATGGAATTTCAGTTTAAATACTTCTGTTGCTAGAAAAAATCCAAACATAGTTAAGCTTATCGAGGAGATTAAAAAAGACGACGCATATTTTACAGTTAAGTCGCAGCAATTGACAGCGTCCACATCTTCCTCAGAAGCATCCTTATCGTTATTAAAACCGAAAGAAAAAGATCAAATTTTAATAGACGATTGGATACAAGAAACGCAGTTGGCGCTTAGAAGTGGTAACATAACAGTAGGGCATTTTCTGGAAACGTTAAAATGAAAGAACTAGAACATTCTATAATAATATATAAATAATAATATGTATATAAATAATAATTGAATATTCTTTGCATAAATATAAATTGACATAATTTCATTAAGCTGAATCTTTTTTTGTCACAAAAATTAAAAACCATAATAATAATTTTGCATACATAACTATAACAAGCATAATTAAATAAAATGCATAAAATTAATAAGCATATTCCCGTAGTACTACCATACGAGATAGTAGTAAAATCCAATAGTCATACTAGTAGTTCTACCGGTACCTAGTGCCACGAATAAGAATCAGTTACTTATCAGATTTTTTCTTTTCAAATAAATGAGAACACATTTTAATAAAAATTTATGGATTTAAGACGTTTGGTATTCCACTCTAATCCAGTCCCAAGTCAGTCTATAGGAGTGGATTAGAGTGTACTTAAAAGCGTAATCTAATCCATTAATGGATTTGGCCAGTGGATTAGAGTGGAACAGGGGAGCGTAACAAACACAGACAGAGAGTTATTTTCGCATTTAACTGAAACTGATTACGATGAACTGATTATGAGGGTCATTCCATTTGAAACGCTGCTACCTGAACCAATTTTCTAAAGTTAACTAATTTTACATCAATTATTGTTTAAATCCATCATAACATACTAAATTATTCGAATTTATTATCATATTTTACATAAAATTAACTTTTATTTACTTTTTTTAATGTTGAACCCGAGTGAACTCTCATACCTTACTGGTAGTATATTGAGACCTAAAATGGCAACACTAAATAACTGTCAACGAGTCTATTTTTGACAGTTCCTTTTGCGCCATTTCAACGGTATAATGATTAATAACCTACAGAAACAATAAAAACTTGGATATTTTACGATTTTCATAGCTTTTCTGGACGATAATAGAAGCAAATTCACTGGTAACGACCGTTACAAGAATAAGGTAATTGTTTGTTTTATATCTAATACAATAAATGTATATTTAAATGGTTCTAGGAAAGTAAGGTTGGGACTGGAGGCAAATGATTTATGTGCAATTTTTAATGCTAAGCTTTGCTTATTATTAATTATTCGCGGGGAAAAATATGTATATGTATGACCGTTACGTAACGGCCGTTACATAGCTTTTTTGAACATTTTGGAGTACAAAGATTTTACTTTATAGACTTATAATGTGCGTTTTCGTGGTTTAATGTATTCATTTTTACTATGGGATAGATTTCTAGTGTGTATTGCATGTTAATAGTAACGAAACTCAAATTATGGTACTTTTCATCTAACAATGCATGGTTTGTGTATGGTTTTAAGTTTTGGTGTGGTATTTCAGGTCGGTGTAAGATGCCTTCTGCAAAAGAGAGGATGAAAAAGTATAGAGAAAGGTTGAAAAATGATACCGAAAAATATACTGAGCATACGGAGAAAGAGAAGGAAAGGAGTCGCAAACGGCGATAAGAATTTATAAAGAAAATTAATTCTAACCCCCAATTACAAGAAAAAACACGCGAACTGACTAAAAATCGCGTGCGTGCTTTTAGAATGAGACTAAAAACTAAAAATAAATTGGACAATGTTGGTGATAGTCCTATTGGCAGTTACAAATGTTTTCAAACTTTTGGAAAAGCAGTTCGTAAGATGAAGCAAAACTTGCCTTATTCCCCATTAAAAAGAATTGCGGTAGTAAAAAAAATTGCTTCAGATGTGTTAGGATGCGATGTAGACATTTCTAATAAAAGGGTTAACTCAAAGACAATAAACGAAAACAGTGAAGGTGCAGTTAAAGAGTTCTATTATAGGGACGATATTAGCAGACAGGTAGGAAATTACAAATCCGTCAAAGACCCTGTTTCAGGCAAGAAGGTGAAAAAACAAAAGAGGACAATGATCATGACAATTCGTGAAGCTTATGAACTATTTAAAGACCAACACCCAAACATAAAGATAGGGAAATCTATGTTTTACCAGCTACGACCAGCTGAAGTACTACCAGTAGTATTCACACAGCATGTTGTCTGTGTATGTGCACAACATTTTAACTTCATACATGCAGTCGAAAGCGTGAGGAAATGTGTACCCGAGTTTCCAAAATCACACACGGAACTAATAGCGGCAACAGTTTGTAGTTCTCAAAGTGAAGTTTGCATGACCGGTTCTTGCGCAAACTGTCCTAAAGATTATTGGGAAATGTTCGAAGGTAACAGCAATTTAAATGAAACTATTTCTTGGAAAGAATGGGTTAGCTTGGGAAACAGTCCAAAAATAGTCACAAAATCTATGTCATGTGAAGCAGCAATAACAGAACTAAAAGGCAAAATTGACAAGTTTAAACTGCATTGTTTCGTGAAAAAAGTTCAATCAGAACACTTCAAGATTCGATAAGAAACCTAAAAGAGGATGAAGCTATTATTCAAATAGATTTTGCAGAAAATTACTCATTAGTAAGCCAAGATGAGATACAAAGTGCTCAAATCATGACCAGGTAACTGTATTCACCTGCTGCATCTGGTTGCCTAAACAAGACGTAAAGCCTGTGGTTATTGTAAGCAACGACACATCACATACTAAATATGCTGTCTGGACTTTTTTAAAGAGCATTTTCGATTACATACGTCAGATTACAAAATGATTTGTCTTTTGTGAAAATTTTCAGTGATAGATAACTGTGCTGCGCAATTTAAAAACCGCTTTATTTTGGCACTTTTACCAGATATTAAAGAATATGCGAAACTGAACAGCTTGAAATGGATATTTTTTGCTGCATCACATGGCAAAGGTGCGGTAGATGGCCTAGGTGGCACAGTAAAACGAGTTGCGTGGACTGGAGTGAAGTCCAGAAGAGTTGTTCTGAATACAGCAGAAGATTTTTTTCTGTTCGTTAAAAAAGAGGTGAAAGGTTTATATTTCATCTATGTTTGTAAAACGGAGATTGAAGCAGACAAACCCTATCTTAACAGCATTTGGGAACATATATTAATGATTCCAAAAATTCAAAGTCTACATCAGTTTGAAACCATAAACGAGACCGAAATAGCAGTTTCAAGAACATCCAAATCAGAATCGTCAACTATTGTAAAGGTAAAGGACTTAAACGGCGACAACACGGAGTTTCCCAACAGTGACGATGACAACCAAGTCTGGGAAAACGAAGAATTACAACCTCTTGCTACTTTGCAAACCGATCCTGTTCCTGAAAAGTACATACAGCCAACTGCAACACTGCAAACTCCAAGTTGCTCAAAGAAACAGGACGAACACTATATCACGTCGCCATTGTATTCTTATTGTGAAGGAATTTCAACTGATTTACTTCCTATTATTGGATGTCCAGAGATCGACAAAGTTAAGACAAAATTGCGGTTCAGTGACGTATACACAGACTCGGAAAAAGAAACAGAATCAAAGACTTTAACTGCAAAAAACATCCGACCAGGAGTATTTGTGCTTATAAGAATAGTTGCAGAAGGCAAGAAAAAAACTGAATATAGATATGCCGCCGTTTGCCAAAGTTCTGTGTGTGAAGATGAGGGTGAAGTTCGCGTTATGTTTTTAAAAATGGTTGGGGTTGACGCAAAGGTGTTCAGTGCCGATGAAAATGATATTTCTGATATCAATTTTAACAATATTATTACCATCTTGCCAGATCCCATCCTAAAAAATAAGGGTGATCGCACCTACTTTAATTTTACCACTTCCATTGATGTTTTCGAGAAATAAGTGCATACAATTATTAAAAAATGTTTTTAAATAAAGATACTCTAATGTTTTGTTTTTAAATATTTAATAAAGACTTAGTTTCCTTTGAGTTTTTGTTTGAATTTCGTACGTGTAACGACCGTTACAAATGACTTGTAACGACCGTTACAGATATTAATTTACATAAAATATTAAATGAACCCTAACCAGTTATTAAATCACCTTGTGGCTATTGACCATTTAGTTTAATATCACCTTAAGTTATAAAATTCATGTAATCTAAGCAAAATTCGCAGAATTTTGCAATTCTGTCAGACCACTAGAGAGTTGAGGCAAAATAGCGTACACCCCTTTGGAGCAAAATTTATTTAATTTAGTAAAGTGCACTTAAAATCTATTGACAATTATAAGAAGTATGCGATAATAAGGTATTGTTTTATTGATTAAATAATATATGTATCTTGTGATTATTGAGAAATTATCAGCAAAAGGTGTACGAACTGTAACGACCGTTACATGGAATTACCCATAAGCAGACATTTTTAGATGCGGAGGGTGATAAAATAGTCTTTTTGCCACTACATTCACACTTCTCCAAATTATTACTAACTAGCGACCCGCCCCGGCTCCGCACGGGAAAATGGTTATTGTGGGTTATCCTTCAGTATTTTATGCATGTATTATACATATAAACCTTCCTCTTGAATCACTCTATCTATTAAAAAAAACCGCATCAAAATCCGTTGCGTAGTTTTAAAGATTTAAGCGTACAAAGGGACATAGGGACATAGGGACATAGGGACAGAGAAAGCGACTTTATTTTATACTAGCGACCCGCCCCGGCTCCGCACGGGAAAATGGTTATTGTGGGTTATTCTTAATGATATTATGCATGTATTATACATATAAACCTTCCTCTTGAATCCCTCTATCTATTAAAAAAAACCGCATCAAAATCCGTTGCGTAGTTTTAAAGATTTAAGCGTACAAAGGGACATAGGGACATAGGGACAGAGAAAGCGACTTTGTTTTATACTATGTAGTGACTATGTAGTGATACCAATGACACTATTTGGTTGAATCCTGCACCACAGTCATATCGGCAATGTAGACCTGTACGTACATTTGCAATATAAAAAGGAAAAAAAGGAACTAATCCTCTCGGAAAAACAGCTTGTTCAAGATCAAATAGATAATTTTCGCTCATTCAATGCTGAAACATCACAAGGCTATAAAATTAAAGTTAAAATATGTAAGCTACATTGTGCGGCTATCGATGGAAAAGTTTTGAATGTGCTTCTGGATACAAATTCACAATTACGTTTTCCTGATTGTAATGTGACTTCATCTCAATTTAACGACCTGCAAACATGTTTTTCTAAACCTGTTAAACAAGAAAGCTTGGTATACAGCATAAGTCCACTACATTCATGGATTAGGGCTTAAGAATTTGTATTGCATCTTGGTTATAAGGCAACAATCATGGCGAATCTCGAAAAATTCAGAGCAGGGGCGCTTAGTCGAGGAACGTAAAAAGAACATTCAATGTGAAATCAGGGAAAAGATGGGTCTTTTAGTGGATATAGTGCGCACTGCCTTTTCTGATAAGCATCGTGGAACATTTGCTGAGATTTTAGGGATTGAACCGTGGCTACTTGACGATTTATATGTCATATTAACAGTTATGTCCAGTAATTTACCAATTGATACAGAAAAGTTCGCCGATTTTTGCAAAAATCTGGCACAAAAATATGTAACAAAATATGAGTGGTATCCTATGACGGTTACATGGCACAAAATTTTAATTCATGGCGCTAAAATAATAGAATCTTCGCCTCTGCCAATTGGTATGCTTTCTGAGCAAGCGGCTGAGTCGCGAAATAAATTTTGGCGCTTTGATAGGGAACACCATGCCAGAAAAAATAATCGTGAATCCACAATGTTTGATTTACTCCATAGGGCTTTTCTCTGGTTCTCTGCTGTGCTGGAGCAGGTCTTCCGGAATCTTGAATGGGACGACTATGGTATAACCATTAATGGTACAAAACTACACCATCTGAGATTTGCCGATGACCTTGTCCTAGTAAGCTCCACACCCGATGAACTACAAATAATGCTACAAAGTCTGGCACATCAAAGTGAAAAAGTAGGGCTAACAATGAATGAGTCTAAAACTAAAGTCATGACAAATGGACACAAAAGTGACATCACTTTAAATGGTAACAACATAGAATATGTAGACACCTATGAATACCTAGGCCAGACTATATCTCCTACCAACTGCATAGACAAGGAAATTGAAAAACGAATTGCCAATTCGTGGAAACGTTTCTGGTCCCTCAAAGAAATAATGAAAAACAAAGAAATACCACTAAAGGCAAAAACCAGAACATTTAACTCGTGCATACTACCATGCCTGTCCTACGGCTGCCAAACTTGGGCACTAACGAAAAACAACTTAAAAAAGCTCCAAGTCTGCCAACACAGTATGGAAAGAAGCATTTTACACTTGAAATTAAAAGACAAAGTAAAACTATCAACAATAAGGAAAAAAACTAATGTAATAGACATCACAAGCTCTGTAAAAAAATTGAAATGGAAATGGATAGGACATATGATTAGGGAAGGCAAAGATAAATGGACTGAAAGAATAACACCTTGGTACCCAAGAGAGGGAAAAAGAAAAAGGGGAAGACAGTTTAGAAGATGGGAAGACGACGTAAAGGAGATAGCTGGAAAGATGTGGACAAGAGAGGCAAAGGACAGAGAGAGATGGAAACACCTGGAGGAGGCTTTTGTCAAGAAGACAAGCTAGGGGAGAAGAGTGAAGAAAATGAAATTATCATTATATATTTTGTACCCTAGAATAAAGCTATAAATAAATAAATAGGGCTTTGGTATCATTTGACCCGGTTATATCGAATTATAAAATTCAAGAAAGAAAAAGAAATATTAAGAAAATACCATTACCGTCATGAGCATTAACTCTATTGAAACCTATTTGCTAACAGCCAAGTCATGATAATATGATAGATGACATAATTTTTGACGAAAGTTTTGTATTGAGAAATGAATCAGAATAATGGTATGTTATAAGTTTAATAAGTATTTCAAAAATCTTTTTTTTTTATTTATCATTTGTGAAAAAGAGAATATCTGTAATTTTTATGTGTTACCTACACTTATCCGGATATAAAAAAAAAATAACTTTGTGACAACCCTGACGAAAATAGAAAATTACGAATAACTATTGAATAACAAAGAACTGGCACTTTTAAAATATTGCATAAATCGCATCATAAGCTGTCTATTCATATAAAAATCTTGACCTAATACTGTGTTATTTGTGAATTATAAGTAAAAATCTAAAAACAACATAAATATCAATATTTCGCAACATAACTGAAAACGAGAGAAACTTTGTGTTGGCAATCGCTGCATTGTTTGCCAGCGGAGCAGCGATGACATCACCTTAGCTTCCTAGAGGAGTACCTACGTGGCAAGGCGCGACACCCCGTGCTGAGTCAAATTCACTATGGGAGAACAAAGGAATTTCTAATGGGAATATGTAATGTACAGTTTATTTTAGCGTCATTCTAATTCGGAACTCTGTGCCGTAAGCTGTGTTTGAATAAGTTGTTCTATCAATATATTTTTGTAAAGCCAAACGGAGTTTTAACTGAGACGTCTTACCTTTTAAAAAGTGAAGTTAACATCAGAAGTGGTACGAAACCGCCCACAACTATGGGAATACATAATCAACGCAAACAAAGGCAAATAAAAAGGCTCGCTAGACCTACAGTTTTAGCAGCAGTGTCAGCGCCAGGACACCGTCACCTCCGCGGAAACAAAGGGAATAAATGTGGTAATGCCACAAATCCTGTGAGTAAAATAAATATTATTATTCTTGAATTATTCTGTTTCAAAAATGAAGTGTGTGCTTTGCTTAGCACAAAGTCTTACGCAAACTATTATTATAACAATAATTTATTTATTTGCAAGGAAAGATGGTAAAATTTTCAGTGTAATGTTGTCAAACTAATATTTCCGGCATGCTCTACTTACAAATATGAGGTGTGCAAATATTTGAAGAACAAACAGTGAATTTGTTAGCGAAAAATAATAATAATAAATAAATAAACAGCTTACAGTATAAACTTAATTACAATTACCTACATTATTTACTATCATTGTCGGCAACATAGGTTGCAGTGGTGTAGGCACGAAGAAAAGACGCGATGGTCAATCGAAAACCGTCCAACAGCAGATATCCGCGAACACGTGAACAAATGTTCGTGAATATGACAAGTTGGGCAGTTAGTGCCCTCAAGTAATCCTCAAGAAGTTGGTCAACTTCTCAACCGACAAAAATGTTATTTACGTTGACAACCTTGACTTTATGTATTCGAGAGTGGTTGACTAAGTTATAGTTATATATGCGAACACCTTAGAGTATAAAAATATACAGGGTGTTACAATAATACCCGTAAAGCTTAAAAGAGGTAAAGAGGTTGCTTGTAAGGATTCTACCGACCAAGTATGAGACCTATAGTAA
This sequence comes from Teleiodes luculella, assembly GCA_948473455.1. Classification (NCBI taxonomy): domain Eukaryota; kingdom Metazoa; phylum Arthropoda; class Insecta; order Lepidoptera; family Gelechiidae; genus Teleiodes; species Teleiodes luculella. The sequence goes on from OX419603.1 coordinate 5,435,512, forward strand.
GACATTTTGACTTGATAAAAAGTAACATATTTTTAACTGAAAAAAAATATATATTTCTTTTTCATCATATGGACCCAGCTCTATTATTCGTGGAAGCACTAGTACCTACTGGCAAAGAACAATGACAATGCATTTCTGCAGACATGTCGTTTCACGTCGTTTAAATTTTGTAGATTACTATGGTTAATTAAGAATATTTTACATAAATTAAGTTGGATATTAATAATGTGCCTATGAAAGACAAAATCCAGACACTAAAACGAAATATTTTACGAAAATTCTAAAGCGATGACAGTATTTCTCAAGTAAAACATACTTTTAAATTATTTAACCCATTTTAACCACTTAGAAGTAGCTTTTATTTAAACCTTTCTCGGGAACACAGGTATTAATGAGTAACCAAATGCTGTGAAATCTGAGAGTAGGCACTCTATGTCTCAGACGTCAAATTATAACAGCTGACCACTAGAGTTGGTAATTTCGTATTAAGTCACTGTGATGAAAGAAAACTATTAGCACTAGACGCGGGAAGATGCTTGAAATACTGTCAAGAGAATACAAATTCAATACAATAAAATTATACTTTATTGACAGAAAGACACAGCATACAAAAACAAAGCAAAATTAAATATGTACTGTATTTAAAGTTTTTAAAATTAAAGACTAGTAAAACTAAACTAAAAAAAAAAGGATTATAGCGTAGTAATACACATTATATATATGTGTAAGTTAACATAAACGCTGAATAAATTTAGAACAAATGCAAGTGAAGACTAGAATAAATACTATTTATATAATATTTTCTGCGAAAAAGCATGACCTGACCTAAATAAAGTTAATTTACAGACAAAGAAAGAAAGTGCGATTTAACTTGAAATGGGAGAGAAACATACACTATGACGCGAATTGATGATCTAGTGGACAGACAGTTTTAAAAGTTTGGATTTAAAGAGTGGATATTACCAAATAAAAATGTTATCTGAGTCCATAAAAAAATTAAAACATTTATTACTGAAGGGAAGCATTAAGAGTCTTAAGACTCCCGTTTCAAAATCAAAATCAAACGACTTTTATTCGAAGTAAGATTTTACAAATCACTTTTCGACGTCAAATCTTAAAGCTTTGCTCAAACTAAGGCTGGCTCTCGTATCGCAGTATTAATGAAGAATAATCTCTTAAAATTTAAAGAGGCGATGCGATATTAGTTTGAATGGAACTTAGTTTGAACGGAACTGGCAGGTTAGCGCAATGACGTGTGCGCTGCTGTGGAGAAGAACCCGCCGAAGAAACTCCACAGGCATCGCATCTAATGTCCTTACCTTATTTAAAAAAATATATATATTCAAAATAATTTATCGTTACAATTTTGCTTATTATTATTGATTAGCAATATAACAAAGAGAGCGAACGAAATATACAATTAAAGGAAGGCAGCCAGTCAAAATAGAAAAATGAATAAATGAACTATAAAACCAATCATTCTATTTGGGTTAGTTAACGCACCATCCTACGAGTATTTCCAACAAATTATGAACAGTGTTTAGGCTACCTTGAGATTTAAAAGTGTAATCTTATATTTAGATGATGTGAACTTGGTAACATAAAAGGTAGAGAAGAATTTGAGTTTACTACAACAACGGTTACTACAAATTTTCAGACAAAACGGCTTCACTTGAAATTTAAATAAAATAATTGATAACACTTTTTCAAAAGTGTATACTTAATTGAATTTGTCGGTTACAAAATTAAATCAAATATGTTAATGCGAAATCAGCCCAAGATAGAGGCAATTCGTAAATATTCTCTTACCCAAAACAGTGTACCAACTTCGGCAGATTCTGGGTCAAAAATGTATCATGGACTGTGCCATGATAACTACGCCACTAACAAAACATAAAAAGAGCTCTGTTCGGGAACGGAGTATGATTCGTACAGATGCATTTAAAACTCTGAGAAAATAAACTGACATCTGACATTGTATTACCTATATTTGACCCGAAACCTACTAGTAGAGATGATGTTGCAGTTGTAGGTTTCAGACAAAGGTGAAAAACTGGTTCATAATTTATAGCAGGCAAACTACAGAAGATGAAAATATATTTGTATATACATAGGTATATATATATATGTATCACTCGTTCGAGGAGTTACTAGCAATTGTTAGTTCTCTTAAAAATATATATAGGTATAATAAGCTTTGTACTTAATTGAATCACTTTTAAAATTGTAAATGATTCTAGTGCCGTATTACGCGATAAATAAAAAGGAAATCATTCCTCGGATTGGGCGTTGGGTTTTGTCCAACCTAGAGTTCTCGTTTGAGATTGTAATATTTATCGAGAAGGTACTAAAATGTAATACGTAGATAGTTTGAGTGGAAACCCAATGCAACCCGAAGAAAAGTTATAAACCGAAAATATTATGTCAATAACGGAAACAGATTGGTTGCTTTAGCTGGGTATAGCTACAAGATTCTGAATAACAACGTATTCGGACAGTTATATCAGGAAAGGCCGACAAAATAGAGACATTTGTGATAATTGTGGTATTAGTATTAGGTGGCAAAGTTTGCAGTGAAACCACCCGAGGGCATCGATGGATGGTACTAAAGAAATGCATTTGGCAGATTAATTAAATGTAATTACGACAATATGAGCTATTTTTCTATTGATAAAACAGTAGAACGAATAACTTATCGATATTGGTTTAAAAAAAAAATGCGTATATAAAACAGTACCTATATAAAAAATTGCATTAATTGTATTTATTATTATAAATATAAAAGGCTTCTTTAAAGAAGCACAAAGAAATATAAGAGCTTAAATGCTGCAAAGAATATGGAACCGTGGATACGGATTTATGATTGGGAGTCAAAGTAAAATTATACCTATGATTTTGTAAACCGTGTTGGCAATACAGGTAAATGAATAAATTATGGGTTACAGAGGTTTTAAATAAATTGATTGACAGGTATATGAATAAATTATGGATTACAGAGGTTTTAAATAAATTGGTTGACGTGTAAATGAATAAATTATGGGTTACAGAGGTTTAAAAAAAAATGATTTACACTAAACAGTTTTGCGAGTCAAGATAAAACGCTTGAGTGGTAAATGGTTGTTATAGAATCTGTATCGTAAATTGCATAAGCCTAAAATAAAAATAAAGAAGGTTGAAACATTATCTTAAATTATTAAAGGAACGAACTTGGTACGCTCAAGTGTGGCAAATCCCTTTGAGTGCAAGTGGTTCTAGACTAAACTTGTGAACATGGAACGAACTTGGTACGCTCAAGTGTGGCAAATCCCTTTGAGTGCAAGTGGTTCTAAAGTAAACTTGAGAACGTGGAACGAACTTGGTACGCTCAAGTGTGGCAAATCCCTTTGAGTGCAAGTGGTTCTAAAGTAAACTTGAGAACGTGGAACGAACTTGGTACGCTCAAGTGTGGCAAATCCCTTTGAGTGCAAGTGGTTCTAAAGTAAACTTGAGGACGCTGAACGAACTTGGTACGCTTAAGTGTGGAAAATCCCTTTGAGTGCAAGTGGTTCAGTGATGATCTTAACCTAATGGAAATAAAAGTAACTGTGGAGATAAGCTCTAGTGTATTTGATGACTCTTTGAGTACTTAAGTAGTCAAATGTGTTCGGTGCACTTGAGTGTGGTTGAATGCCGTTTGAGTGCAACTGGAGCTAAATGAACTTGGTACTCTTAAGTGTGGTTAAATGCCTTTTGAGTGCAAGTGGGGTCTAACGAGCTTGGTACGCTTAAGTGCGGTTGAATGCCCTTTAAGTGCAAGCGGTTAGAACTTACACTTGAGTGTAGATGAAAAATAACATTAAAGTCTAGCCTTGAATGAAGCTGTGCTGTGCAATAAACGATACCAGATCTAGAACTCAAGCAAGGGGATTAACTGTGCGTCTAATGATAAATAAATAATGTGTGTTTCAGTTCTTTATCTTAACTCGTGTGGCACCTGATGGGACAGGCGCCTTGCAGGACGGCCGTGTTGGCAATCGCTGCATTGTTTGCCAGCGGAGCAGCGATGACATCACCTTAGCTTCCTAGAGGAGTACCTACGTGGCAAGGCGCGACACCCCGTGCTGAGTCAAATTCACTATGGGAGAACAAAGGAATTTCTAATGGGAATATGTAATGTACAGTTTATTTTAGCGTCATTCTAATTCGGAACTCTGTGCCGTAAGCTGTGTTTGAATAAGTTGTTCTATCAATATATTTTTGTAAAGCCAAACGGAGTTTTAACTGAGACGTCTTACCTTTTAAAAAGTGAAGTTAACATTTTAATGAAGGTAAATTTAACAAACCATCAATGTATTTAATTTAAACTTTAATATGTAGAATAATGGTCAGAGAGTCAACTTCAGGGTATCTTAAATTTATTTATTTTTTACTTTTATTAGTACCAGGTTAAGCGAAACTTCAATGTTAAATAAAAAAAACTGCTCGAAGAAACCAATAAAAAACAGCATGCAACAAAATTGGGGTCAAAAATACAATGTGAATGTGATAGCTCGCTTATGGGACCAGTCAGTGTTACGTTACAATATAACAACTACGCAGTAAGAATTTTCTTGTCGCATTTTGCGTAGGAAAGTTCTGGTAGAGAGGTTATAATTGATTAAAGAGAAAATTAAATGACTTGCCACTTTTGATATCTTGATTGAAAGTGTTCACCAGGTCCTGGCTAGCGTCATCGATAGGAACGGCAGCAAGATTCTTCAACCCAGCGCAACCTAGTGGTTTTCTTAACAACCGGTTCAAAACACAAATCGAACGGAAAGTCCTTTCCATGTTGACAAAAAAAATATTTTCACAAATTAAACTAGTACGCCGCAATAATCAATGTACTATAATGTATTGTTTGTTGTAGTTGCAAACTTGAAAGCAAGGTTGTGACTATTTATATAATAATACAAACAAAGATTACGAAACAATCCAATCAAGAATTTCAATCAAATTCAATCCAACCAAGAAAAGAAAGATGAAAAGCACAACAAGACAAGCAGGCTGTAAGCCTACTATGTAAAGTAGCGACAGGCTCGAGAAGCTGTCAAACGCGACATATTGACAGAACTACTATGGCTCTAATGTCACTATATCGCGTTTGACAGCTTCTCGAGCCTGTCACTACTTACATGGTAGGCCTATGGTGTCAGTTTCTTTTTTTTTCTTTATAGGAAAGGCAAAGAGTTTAAAACCCATTAAACAGTAGTAATAGGAGATCTTCAGTTTAATTTCGTCGCTGTAGTATTTCATTTCCTGCATCCATATTGAACGTCTTCAGTAGTCTTTTAAGTCTTGTTGTCTTGTCAAGTTGTCACGGAATCATTGAAATGTAAGGTTGGTCCTCCAGAGAGATGGGAGCCGCTTTCGTCTAAAGGTGCGCTTACACGGGCAACTAAAATTGCTCAATTCCAGTCAATTCTCGTCAACTATGACGTCACGACCACATCAGGCAATTTACGGCAACGGCGACAAGCATCAATATAGGGCAATACAAAATTGAGCGATATGGAGCGATATCGAGCCCTACTTCCACCCGACCTCTCGCTTTCCCCGCGGAAGCAAGACGGCAAGCCGCAAAACAAACAAGTGCGAACGAGATACATACAAAAATTGCCTGGAATTTCCAAGCCCATTGGAAATTCAGCAATTCGTATCTGCGACATTGAGCAATATGAAATATCTGGAGCAATTAAAAGCAATTCGCCGAAATAATTGCCGCAATTTATTGAAATTGCTCCATATTGCTCCACTTATTGCTCCAGATCGCTCCATTCGTGTTGCCGAGCAATTATTGCCCGGAATTGCCCTCGTGTAAGGGCACCTTAACTGTTGGTCATCATTCCAATGACATTGGAATGAGGGATTTTCATTTTGACTGGCAGACAAAAAAGGTTTCGTTATGGTCATAAGAGATGGCGCTGCACTAACTCTTACGTCAAATAAAATACACGAGCATAATAGGAAAAGAAATCACAAAATTTTGTTGCAAAAAGGACACTAGTGAAACCAAGGGCCTGACACACTTTGACAGAAAAAGATAGTCTTATTGCGATTCCTAAAAGAGGAAATAGAAAAGATGCATCATGTTTTGTCTCTATCACCGACCGAGCATTTTTTCATTGTCGGGTTATAGGCACACTTCATATCATATAGTATACTAGTTAATTTATTGTCGGGTTATAGGCACACTTCATAGATAGACTCAATGTATGTCTTTCTCTTACGCCCGGTCGCACGGTGGCGAATCTATAACTACTATACTATATCTATGAGTGAAACGAATCAAAAATTTAAACGCAACCATGAACGCAACTCAGCACGCAAAAACAGCCACAGCCCAGCACAGCCAGTTTTTTATCTGCGCTGATTGGTTTGACAAGCTCGCTTTTGACATTTTATACGACATGCATGCCATCTATTTGAGTCAATAGAACCTTTTTTTTTTTCTTAAATGCCATCTTGAAAATCCCTCATTTTGTTGTATTGTACACAATCAGCAAAATTGCCCAAAATTCCACGCGCCAACTTACGTGTTTGACGCAACCGTTTGATGTCGGTTCAGTCTTGGTTGGCTGGCACTGCGCAGTTTGGTTCGGTACGCGCTGTCGAGTCACTCACCTCACCGTATAACATACTATATTTATACTGTGGTCGTGTACTACGCGACCAAAACAATTAGGCACATTTCAAACATGGCGTCACGGCCGGTCACGGGGATTAGTGCTGGGAATAAGGGCGAATATTGTATAAACCGCATACCTGTATCCACTTGTATATTGTAATAATATATTATCTGACTTTATTTTACGTAATAATAATATAAAGATTTGATGTTCCTCTATTTTAACATCCCTTTCATTATATTTTAGTATAATTCTTACTCTTATGCAATCCTATCAAATAACCTGACTATCCTTCCTTTCCAAATTCCGTTATTCTCTGTTTTGTCGCGTTTAGTTTGCCTACCTTAAAAATAAACTTGACACTGGCGCAAAGTAAAACTAGCGCCAAAATCAGAAAAAAAAATAAAAAAAATGATGGACAGTAGGCCTACTATGTAAGTCAAACGCGACATATTGACAGAACTACTATGGCTCTAATGTCACTATGTCGCGTTTGACAGCTTCTTGAGCCTGTCGCGTCGCTACTTACATAGTAGGCCTACTGAACTGACGCCACAGGCGTGCATGTGTTGGTTGGTTTGTTTCCTTCCATCCATCCGTCTTTCGGCTGAGATGATGATGATGATGATCCGTCTTTAAGGGCCTATTTGATAATGCGATACATCGCATTCAATATTCAGACCAAGACACGTGTAATAGGGTTTAGCAAAGGTAGCCTGGCTAATTAGACCGATCGAGTGGATTCAACCGTGCTAAATGACCTTGACTGAATTAGCATGCGATACATCGCACCATGTAAGACTTAGAACGCTTAAACCGTTCAGTCCGCGCTCGGCAGCCGCAGAGCGAGGTCGTGCGTACGTAGCAGCGCCTTGCATACGCAAGGGCGTGTGTAAATGAAATATATAAAGATCGAACAAAATAATAAAAACATTTTATGTTATTTAAATAAATATTTAATCACAAAATGTTTCTATTACCGTGGATGAATTTATGAAAAACA